>APFE030512942.1:80840-204347 GCA_000404065.3 Pinus taeda
GTCTTAAAAGCGGTTTTCCACTCATCCCCTTCTCTTATCCTTATTTGATGGTACCCGCTTTTAAGATCTAATTTGGAAAAATATTTTGCACCAGACAAGCAATCCATTAAGTCTTCAATCCTGGGTAGTGGAAATTTGTACCTGATTGTGATCTTATTAATGGCTCTTGAATCTGTACACATTCTCCAGCCTCCATCTTTCTTTGGGATTAGCACTGTTGGCACCACACAAGGACTCAAGCTTTCCTTGATCAACCCATTGTCAAGCAATTCTTGTACCCGTTTCTTAATTTCTTCAATTTCTGCAGGAGTCATTCTATATGCTGCTTTGTTAGGCAAACTTGCTCCAGGAATTAAATCTATATGATGACTAATTCTTCAGATAGGCGGTAACTCATTAGGCAAGTCATCAACAATAATATCATAATAACTCTCCAACATTTCTTGAATTTCAATAGGTAAATCAGAAACTTTGGTGGAAGTCCTGATTACCTTGGGCTTGCAAATTACAACATAGCTCACCTCACCTTCTTTCATCTGCTTCAAATACTCCTTTCCTCCAAGTAGTAGAGTTTTTGGATCTGTCTTCTATCCTGGTCCGCCTTCTTCTGGTAGTGGCAGTAATGTATGATTAACACCATCTTTCTCAAACTTGTAGTTGTTTCTTTTTCCATCATGCATGGCTCCTCTGTCATATTGCCAAGGCCTCCCCAGCAATATGTGACACACGTCCATAGGCATCACATCACAAACAACTTTATCCTTATACTTGCCCACTTGAAATTCTAATTCACACTGTTCACTTACCAGTAGATGATGTCCTTTTTGTAACCATGACACCTTATATGGTGTTGGGTGCCTCCTTGTTTTCAGCTTCAATTTCTCCATTACCTCTGTAGAAACCAAGTTGTCAGTGCTGCCACTATCAATGATCATCTGGCAACATTTCCCTTGAACTTTGCATACTGTCCTGAACAAAGTTTTCCTTTGCGGTGGTTCAGTCACTTCTTTTGCTGATTTAATCAAAACTTTGTTAAGTACCAGAGATTCTTCTTTCTCTGGTGTGTTCTCCTCTTCTGGTACTGCTGTCACTGGTGCCTCTCCCTCAGCTGGAGCAACAATTGCATTTCTCTGCCTTACTTCTGCATTCTCTGGACACTCAAAAGCTTTGTGTCCCGGTTTGTTACACCTATAACATCTTATTTCTCTGCCTCTTCCTCTGTCTCCTCTTCCTCTGTAAAAACTCCCTCTGCCTCTTGCATCACCTCCTCTGGATGCATGTGGGGTTGAGCTACTGCTAGCTCCATCTTTAGGTGCTATAGACCTCCCTCTACCACCTTGACTTCCTTTCCCTCTGAAAGTCCCTCTCCCCCTGGCAGACTGCTTCCTTATGAGTTTTTCTTCAGCCTTTAGTGCTATCTGATAGGCTTCCTCTACTGTTTTTGGAGACAGTAAACTTATTTCATCCTGAATGTCCATTCTGAGGCCATTCATATATCTAGCCACTCTCTCAGCTGTGTCTTGGGCTTCTCCAGCTCTTATACTCACCTTATAGAACTCTTCTGTATATTCTTTTACTGTCAAAGCTCTCTGCCTGAGATTTTGCATTTGCCTAAACAATGTCTGTTGATAGTTACTGGGTAAGAATTTACCTTTAAGCTTTGCTACCATCCTGCTCCAGTTCTTGATTGGCTGCTTGCCCTGTATTCTCCTTTCCGCCTTCACACCATCCCACCAGAGCGCTGCATGGCCTACTAATTTGGTGACAGCAAACTTGACTTTCTTCTCATCTTCCATTTCTTCATAATCGAAGAATTTCTCCATGCTATTAATCCAGACAATCAACTCTTCTGGATTAAGTCATCCTTGATGTACTGGTACTAACTGGTTCCATGGCCTGGCTGTGGATTTCATCACTGACTGAAAAATCTTCATCTCAGGAGAAATCTCTACTGCTTCCTCCTCAGTAGCTTCAGCTTCGGGTTCACTCACGTCTCCATCATCTATATTCCTGCCGAAGGTTAGTGCATCCAACCTAGCTCGCAGCTCCTCTACATCTTCTCTCAATTCGACATCCCCAGCATGTCGTCCTCTTCCACCACGTCCACGTCCTCGTCCTCTTCCAACCCTGAAAGCCATCCTTCTACTGCTCCTGAGATTTACTTCACCGCCAATTGCTGGCTCTGATACCACAAATGATGGACTGCTTGCTGGTTCTAAAGACAATCTTCCGAGTCTGGTTGCAATATCTTCTATTTCTCCAGTTTGGTCTTTCACTAGTTCCCTGATCTCATCATTCATGAAACCTTTTCCTCGTGCAATATATATAATGTTTATAAGAGCTGTCACAAATTTACACTAATACCGCCAATTGCAAACACTAAATTCTATTCATTGTTCATGAACAGAACAAAGTATAACCTTTGAACGCACTCCTATATTTTTATACCAACGCAGCTACACATTGCTTTTCAATAAACCCCGTCCACTCTATGTGGTATTACCAACCCGCATTATATTAAATCAATTGGTGAATAGTGTTTCAGTTTATGGAGGTAGCGCACGGAAAAATCATTAAACATTACCATTCGACCATATAACTTGACATACGTCCACACAACATTTAATTTATAAAGACAGTGCATTACCACTGTTCGGTGCTTGAATACCACGGTTCTGTGGTTGAATACCAGGCCGAGAATACTACAATTGCTGTTCTAAAATATGAAAAAAAACAGTCTTTTATTATATATTAAATATATAACCCACACATCCATACGCACAGGACCATATCCGCCTAATATCCAAACACTGTTCTTTTTTATTAATAAAACCAACAGTCTTTTATGAGCCGCCCAGAACTATAACACAATCATTACTTAGCTATACAGAATGCGCCCTACTTAATTCAAGGCGATGTTTTTCTTACATTGGAGAGCCACGCCCTTGAATCCTTTTTTCCTACTGTTCATGCATACAATAATTTTCTAATTCTAGACTCTTATCTGAAAAGAAACCTTCCCTACTTGCAGCTGATTTTTACATCTTTTCCTTCCTATTCTTAGCTGCCTTATTACCAAAAGCAATTACATATAGAAAGTAGCAATACATAGTAATCTTAGCTTTTCTTTGTTTTTTCCTCAACACTAATCTAGCATGCCTTATTCTATCTAGAAAAGATGGCATGTTCTATTTTCTAAATTTAACTAAAAAAACATGGAAAACAGCAGGCTAAGGATCCCACTCCTTGCCTGTAGATTTTTTTGATTTTTTTTTATGGAATAAATCAGAAGATTTTTCCTCTGAATCAGATGCTCCTACATCACATACATATATAAACATCAACATAATCGCGATCATAACATAATTACCAAATAGCATAAGGTCAAGGTGAAGAGAATTCCCTTTATTTGTGAACACCATGCACAACATTGAGAACAATCATTACCAACATAGTCAAGGCATTTATCGTCTCATATCCATTTACTTTAACTTTCATGTTACCTTTCTCATGATGGTACTCCCACTATCCATTTACACCCATGGACCAAACCAATCCAACTGACTGTCATATTCTTACCTTCAACTTCCCTTACTCATGCATCAAGCTTCATTCAAGTCTTACATTACCTACTAGGTTTCATTCAACTCTCCCTGAGCTCCATTAACTTTCCTCTTTCCAAACCAATTCCCAAGGCCCCAGAGACATAAAAAGCAAGAAAAAATGTACACAAGAAGAAAACCATGAAAACCAATAAAAATACAACACCACGAACAAAGTGGTATGGCCATACACTAGACATAAACAAAGAAACAAATCAAGCGCAAACAAATCACATATAATTGAAATCATAAGACTCTCAATAAACACAAATAATTGAAATCATAATACTCTCAATAAACACAAATAATTGAAATCATAACACTCTCAATAAACACCATGAATCAATCCCCATGGTTCCTAGTGCTTTCAAAGGAAAACTCAACATGAGCCTTCTTTAAAATTTCATGATAGTCTCTTTGCCATGCAATCCCCTACATCATATTTCCATAAACACATAACTATTAGTGAATAAATAAACATAAGAATACAATAGTTACCTTACCTTGCTGGTGCCGAGCACATTTCTTGTAACTGAACACATCCACACCATCTCTCAAGGGAATCCAATCCTTTGACGAACCCAACTATAGCTAGAAATTAACTAATATATATGTCAAATACATGTTTAGGAATATAACATATATCCACATAATATCTAACAAAATCTTGGTTAAGAAGATTTATTGTATGCAAAGCACTCATTTGTATGGAATTATGGTTTCGAAACATAGCCAAAGGAATTTCACCCAATTCCTTTATTTTACATTTTCCTTGCTACATTTGAGTCTTACTATGAATTGTCATATCACCCGAGTGTTAGTTATATAAACACATCAACTATTACATTGTGAAGCTAATACTAGGCATGTTGCCCTGTAACTTCTCACACATGTTAGTCTCACATTCCAAAGATCAATACGTCATGTATATTAATTTGAAATCAACCTTTACTAAGTCTAACAACCATGTCATACTCAACAATCAACTCACATTCATCAGTCATAATACATAATGCTAAAACTATCACCTACTTACACTCAAACACATATCAGTTATCTCCACACGTATTGATCTGGATTTAAATAGGAACGCAACAAATTACAGAGATAACCATAAACACAAAGATGTAGCGGAAATAATACTTCATTTCATTAATGTAAAATACTGAAATATGCTTACAAATAGAAATAAAAATAAACCAGCTAGGGCGATGGTAGCTTATCTCTGAGAAGAGATGTGGCAGCTACATGCCTCTGAACTATGTTACAATGAGGCTTGAAGGTCTATTTATTGTTGAGAAACAATGGAAAACCCTAAACATTCCAAAACCTAACCCTAGAAGATGAAATGCCAAACTGTGGGCCCCATTTGGCTAAATTGCAACATCAACTTCCCAGGGTCATAACTTTGGCATATGATCTCCATTTGACGCACACAATATCTCGTTAGAAAGATATATATGAGAACTAAAACTTTGAGAAGAGAAACATTGGTCTATGAAACCATGTTGTTCCCAGTTTTCCCATAAAATGTCGTTTAGGGCCTCAAAACGACTCCAGAAGTTTAGGACCCGAAAAACTGCTAAAACTAGTAAATTGTGCTACAATTAAGGAAACTAAAAAGCTGAAAGAAGCAATGGTGGGGATCCAAGTGGACTTGGCCGATGGCCACCAATATCCACCTGGATCATTCCTCGTCCCTTAAGAAGCAATGGTCCCGATTGCGTTGAGCTCCTCCATGAGATGAAGAAACTTCTGTTGAACTTGGTCCCTGGTGAGCCACCTTCCCTGGTGAAGGAGTTGGCCTGCTTTGACAACTCGATATAGTTGGATATTCTACTAGTGAGTGTGATTGATCTGTGTGTCCATGATCCGATCAGTTGCAACTTGTTCCATGCAATATGGATTTAACTTTGTGGGTGTGAGTTGTTCTGCAATGTCGGATGTGTCTAGTAATGGTGGAAAGTATGGCCGAAGGCGGTTCAGATTGAACACTGGGTGCAGGCCAAGGAATGGGGGAATGCTAAGCTCAAATGCATTGTCTCCCACAGCCTTTGTAATGGTGTAAGGACCATATCGGAGTGGTCCAAGTTTCCGATAGGCTCCGGTAAGGCGTTCCTTTTGCAAATGCAACCAGACTTTGTTGCCCACCTGAAAATTGTGTGGCACTCGATGTTGATCATGTCCCTACTTGTATTTGGCATTTGATTTCTCCAGAATGTCATGGACTTGCTGGAAAATATGTTGGATGTGCTCAATGAAGTTGTTTGTCTTATCTGTTTCGGACTGGACATGAGCCGAATCTGTGTGAGTAGCTGCAAATGGAATGGCCACATCAATGGGACACAGTGGTTGGAATCCCAAACCCACCTGAAAAGGGTTGTGGCTAGTCAAGCTGTTGAGAGCCTAGTTGTAGTTGTGTTGAACATAGGGGAGCCTCTCGTCCCATGTGCGTGGATGCTTTGAGTTGTAGATGTGCAGAATGTGTACGATCATCCTGTTGACAACCTCTGTCTAGTCATTAGTTTGAGGATGGAAGGTTGTGGAATTAGTGAGCTTTGTGTCCAGCATTGACCAAAGACTAGACCAAAATAAACTGAGGAACCTACTATCTTGATATGAGATGATAGATTGTGGGATCCCAAAGTGTACCCACACTTACTCAAAGAAGAGTTTAGCAATGGCTTCTGCTGTGATATTCTTCTTGCAGGCCGCCATAATGGCCATCTTTGAGAACCTGTCAACGACCTCAAAAGCACAGTCATTCCCATGCTTAGTGGAAGGAAGGCTTGACATGTAATCCATGGAGATGGATTCCCAAGGTCGACTTGGGGTAGAAAACAGGGTATAGAGGCCTTGCTTCTTGATAGTCAGTTTGGCAATGGTGCAGGTAGTGCATGATCTGATGTACTTCCCGACATCCTATCGAAGATTCGGCCAATAGAAATACTTCTGCAACACTGCCACCATTATCTCAACCCCGAAATGCCTAGCAACCTGACTATAGTGTGCTTCACAAATCATCTTGGAATGCTCACTTGAAGGAACACAAAGGTGACCCAAATGGCATAACATGGCATATTGGAGGTGAAAATCTGGAACATGCTGGCCCTTCACGAGCGTCTAGTATGTGTGGCCGAATTCTGGGTCACTTTTGTAGAGAAGTGGCCAATCAGAAGTCTTGTGCCCACAAGAGTTGAGCACGATGGTTACTTCCATGATCGGTGGTTGAATGAGGAAATTTACAACATTATTAGTGTTTCCCTTCTTATACTTGATATTCAAATGGAATTGTTGTAGGTATTTGGGCTACTTTTGATGGCGATCATTTTGCAATTTCCCTTGGGTTTGTATGAACTGCAAGGGTCGGTGGTCTGTGTGGATGATCGTTTCCTTCCCCAAAATGTAATGCTTCCATTGTCATCGGGCCTGCATAATGGAATACATCGCTTTGTCATAAGTGGGTTACTTCTGGACTGTGTCTGAAAGTGTCTCACTGCAGTATGCCACTCGATGTCTGTGTTGAGTAAGGACTACCCCAATAGCATAGTCAAAGGCATCTGTTTTGACCTCAAATGGTTGTTGCAAGTCAGGTAAGGCGAGCACTGGTGCCAAGCAGAGGCGATCTTTCAACTCTGTGAATGCCTTCTATTGAGATTCAAACCAAAAAAAAATTGCTTTCACTCCTCCCTTGGTGACTTGACTCAAGGGCCAAGTGATATGAGAAAATCCCAACACAAACCTACGACAGAAGTTGGCAAGACTTAGAAAGTTGTGGAGCTCTATCAGAGTGGTTGGAGATGGCCAATCCTGAATGACTTGGATCTTGGTTGGATCCACATGCACCCCTTGTTCATCAATAATGTATCCTAGATAATGAACCTGGGTCATGCCAAAAGTGCATTCCTCCAAATTGGCACATAAATTGTGTTGTCGTAGTGTTTGGAGAACCTGTTGGATGTGGTGGAGGTGCTCTTCCCAACTCTAGCTGAAGATCAGGATGTCATCCAAGTATACCACTACAAATGAGTTGGTGAATGGTCGCAAGGTGTCATCCATTAGCCTCATGAAGGTTGCAAGGGCATTCGTCAATCCAAAAGGCATAACCAACCATTTGAAAAGGCCCTCCTTGGCTTTCAAGGTAGTCTTCCACATATCGAAGGGTTCAATTGGTACCTGGTGATATCCTGACTTCAAATCGATCTTGCTGAAATATTTTTCCCCCTTCGGTTGGTCCAAGAGGTCATCAATCCATGGAATCGGGTACCTATTACGGATAGTGATCTTGTTCAACACCTGATAGGCAATACAAAGTCTCCAAGTACCATCCTTCTTCTGTACCAACATGATTGGGCCCCTACAGGGCGATGAACTCGGACATATGTGACCTTCCTGCAACAGCTCTTGAATCTACCTCTTGATTTCATCGTTCTCCAGAACGGAGTGTCGATAGATTGGCCCATTGGGCAGCGACGCACCAGGGGTTAGATCGATGGAGTGCTTGACCTGACAATGTAGAGGAACCCCTGTGGGGGAGGTGAAGATGTCCTCGTACTCCTTCATGACCTTGTCCATCTATAGTTGTCGTGTAGAGGGGCCCTGTTTGGAGATTGTGGCCACCGTATTCTTCTTTCCTTGAGGGCGTATCATTAGGAAAACAAATTTTCCAATTTTGGAAACGAGCTTACTGCATTGTTTTGTAGTAACCAAAGAGATGGCAGTAGGCGGGGCTATCTTTGGTATCCTGTACAACTTATTTCCCAAAGTAATAATAGTAGCACGGGGCCTTGAATCATACACAACATGTCACTTCCACAAGTATGGTTGTCCTAATAATACATCACAAACTTCAAGGGGAGCAATGTCCCACAATACCTCATCCTTGAAGGGCTTGATGTTGTATGGAAGGTGACACTGCTGGCTTACGTGAAGATCTTGTCCTTGGTGAAGCCAGCCAATGGTGTACGGTTGTGGATGTGTTTTGGTCGGTAAGCCCAACCACTTCATGACCTCTACCAAAATGAAGTTCTTTTGGCTCCCACTGTCGACAATGAACTATAGCAGGGAGCCCTTTACCCATATCTGGGAGTCGAAGAGATGCTCCTCCTCCTCTGGATCTTCGGGTTCGTCCTTCTAGATTTTCGTGGTGGCAATGGTGGCGTTAGGCTCTGCATCAATAATCTTCATCCCTTTGTCATTCCCCTTGTTGGGTTCTAACTTAGAGTCAGAACTTTCATATGATTCTAACACCTTTAGCTCAGCCACCAGTGACTGCTTGTCCTGACACTCACTTGTTTTGTGAGTGGAGCACTTATGGAACTCACACCACTTTCCCATGTCATTTTTTGGCTTCACGACACTGTTCTTTGCTTGCACCTTTGGCTGATTGCCTTGGGCCACCTCGCCTTAGCTTTGTCCTTTATTCTGCTGTTTAGGGGCACCTTTTCCTTTCTTCAGATTCACAGATCCAAAGTCTAGCTTCTTTTGTTTAAACTTTTGCTCGACCTTGATGGCATATGAGTGTGCTGTGCCGAGTGAGGAGATGTTCAGGAATTCTATTTCTCCATGGATGTACTTATGTAGGCAGTCGCGGTATTTGAGTACCAAATACTGCTCTGGATCCTTGATACCCAACTTTGTGCAAAGGGTATAGAAAATATTGTTAAACTCTGACACATCTTGGTCCCTTCCCTGCCGTAGCGTGGTCCATTTTATGTATTGATCCTCATAACTTCCGACAGGGTAGTACTGCTCCTTGATGGCATCCCAAAATGAATTCCAAGTGGGTGTGGCTAAAAATAGTGAGCCTGTACTTTCATCCTTCTACTCGCAGTAGGTTTCCCACTAGTCCTTGACGTGCGGGGCTGCTTTGAGAAGAGCGAAAATAATCCTTTCCCGTTTGGAAAAGTCATGAAAAAAAAAATAACCCTCTAGCAGATTTAACCATTTATCGATGGCATCTGCATTTATCTGATCCTCGAATATGGGGATTTCAAAATTAACTTGTACCTTAAACTATGTGGCGTTTCCAGAGTAGCTGTTGGAAGCTGATGGATCACCCCTGGGTAGCTGCTGAAGGATCTGGGCAAAGTTATCCATCATCGCATTCCTTTATCACTTGAGGGATTCTTTGAGCAGGATTTTGATAGGATACCCTACCCCCTCATCTTTCTTTTCATCCGCCATGGGAGGTCATCGGGATTTGCGAGGCTGGTCTTGCAAAGGTTCGACCAGTTCAAGCCCTAACTCCTTATATCCTGACCTCATTAGGGACATGCAAAGAGAAACAAAGAAAAAGCAAACCACTCTGATGCCACTAATCTGTATTTAAACAAGAACACAACAAATTACAAATATAATCATAAACACAAAGATGCAGCGGAAATAATACTTCATTTCATTAATGTAAAATACTGAAATATGCTTACAAAAAGGAATAGAAATAAACTAGCTAGGGCGATGGTAGCTTATCTCTGAGAAGAGATGTGGTGGCTAAAAGCCTCTAAAATATGTTACAATGAGGCTCGAAGGACTATTTATTGTTGAGAAACAATGGAAAACCCTAAACATTCAAAAACCTAACCCTAGAAGATGAAACATGAAACTGTGGGCCCCGTTTGGGTAAATTGTTACATTAACTTCCTAGGGTCGTAACTTTGGTATACGATCTTCGTATGATGCACACAATATCTCATTAGAAAGATCTATGTGAGAATTACAACTTTGAAAAGAGAAACATTGGTCCATGGACCCATGTTGCTCCCAATTTTCCCAAAAAATGTCGCTTAGGGTCTCAAAATGGATAGGGCCTCAAAACGACTCCGGAAGTTCAAGACCCCAAAAACTACTAAAAATAGTAAATTGTGCTACAATTAAGGAAACTGAAAAGCTGAAGGAAACAATGTTGGGGATCTAAGTGGACTTGGTGGGTGGCCACCAATATCCACCTGGATCACATATGTTTTAGTACAACCATCTTAAAACAAGATCATTTTCGAAAGAAATATTATAGACACATACTCATATCATTCAAGTAATCAAACATTCAAACAACAAATAAATGACATAATAGAAATCAAACACTCAAACACCGAATAAACGACATAGTCAAACATTCAAACACTAAATAGAGGACATAATCAAACACTAAAACACTAAGTACATGACATAAGCAACTCATACCTTGATGTATCTCAGGGGAGGTTATATTTTTGTTACAAATAATCTAGATTAGCATGATATAACTTCACAACACATCAACCTTAACATAAATAATGTCATGATATCCATAACAGTAACTAGCTAACATTTTCACACCATAAGCTCATAAACAATTGTCATTCATGCATAACAATAACATATGCATAGTCAGTCTAGAATAGTACAACACACTATCACAAATAAGTCGACTCATACCTGAATACCATAACCGTAATCATCTACATAGCCCAATCTAATTTAACATGATACGTATAACATCAAGATATTAATGCTATAATGTTAATCATCAAGTTAACTAACATATAACATTGTCATTAACAACATATACATAATCATAAAGTTAACTAACATAAAACAACAACAACAATGCATACAACCATAGGATATTATCATTCATGACTATTTGACACATGTGTATATGACTACACTAATTAACCAACATTTATCATATATGTAACCATAATAATATTTAAATTACAAATATATAATTAACCCTAATGATTACAACAACCATGAATCACATACCTACATGCCAAACATACAAACTTGTATGATGATCTACTCTTACCCCAAAGTTTAGTGTTGCAATATCGCTTTGGTGATCTATATCTCCTACTTTATCTGAGCCAACACATCAACATCAACATCATAACATAACACCCACATCATGATGAAACAAAATACATACAATGAGCTCACAATGCATGTTTGACCTACTATATGTGTATAACTATAACTATGACAATGCATGCATAACAACATACATACACTCCCATCCATAACAAATGCAAATAAATCTCACATGCATTCATGGCAAACACATCCCACCAACAACATCATCAACTTCTAAATTTCAACACAATTGCAAAAATGACATTGACCATCACCATGCATACACATCAACCACATATACAACCTACATGCATGCATGATAAATACATTCTGCCCATCCATTCCAAGTGTTGAACTGTGCTCTGATATCACTCTATGGTATCAGATATTACCCAAAGAGAGCGCAACTCACTCTGATACCACTTAGTGGTATCAAATATGACCAAAAGAGAGCACAACCCTCTTTGATACTACTTTGTGGCATTAGATATGACACAAAGAGAGTGCAACCCACTCTGATAGCACTCCATAACGCCCTCCTCCCACATCTATCTAAGTAACCAGCCAACCGGGGTAAATATGTGAAGAGAAGTTACTAGGATATTATTTGACTCCCTATGTGTCATTTAAGGAAGTGGAATCGATGGAAACACACCATACATACCTTCCACATCAGCAACAAAACTCCTAGGAGCCATCCCAACCACTCAAGTAACCAGCCCTTGGGTCCCACTGAGTTTTTTGACCATTAAAACCTTAGACGGTCCATTGATATTGACAAGCATGCATCCAGAAGGCTGTAAATCCTCCCATAACATGGGTATGCATTCGTCTGGGGAATTTTCTCCTCAAACTTGTGCTTGTGACTCCAGAATATGTGCCACTTTTTCAAGTCGAGAGCCCACGTCACTGCCAATAACTCAATGACATGCTGAGAAATGAATTTACACAACAAAACAATGATACATTTACAAAAACATTGATGAGTACTAGATTAGACCCGTACTAGCCATGACATGCATTTTGTCAAACATGTCACAAACATAAAAGCTACAGGTCTTAACAACAAAGTTGAGCATAGGGGTCTCATACTTATATGAGATTCTCTATGAGGCATGTTTCCTTATTAAATTAGTTGCATTATCATCTATTAGGCCATAGATACATTGTTCATTCATTTAAAAGTAAAAACATGATAAGATTCACACATAGCCACTGTCATAATACATGTGCATAATCAACATAATAACAATAGAAATACAAAGGAAAGAACAAGCATATAATCCACATATAAACAAGTATAATCATTAAATAAGAAGAAGAAATAACCTCATATTAATGATGTAAAGTCCAACCAGGTTTGAGTCTTCCATTGACCATTCGACCATAAACATGGTTGAGCCAAATCTCTTTTTAGCCAGTCAACCTCATGCCATATTCCAAGCATGAATGTGGGATCTAATCATTGGGTAAAATTAATTGCTTAATAAAAACAACTAATCACTTGAACATTAATTATCAACTCAAAAAGCGTCTATTTATTTCAAGGAAATTGACAAAATATATGCATAACAATACCAACAGCTAACACTAGTTCTATATGATTGTGTTCTATACTTTCAAGCTCATTCAACAAGAAATAAAATATAAGACTTGAATAATAAAACTAAAATTAAAAAGAATAAAGAAAATGACAAGAAAAACAATTATGCTAATCACACAACTTGAATCATTGCTAAATTAAATCACACATTGTTGAATTGAAAATTTAATCTATTGCACTCAACATAATTCAAATGCTAATCTAGAGTAAAAAATCAAATGAAATCTAGAAGTTGCAGCAATAACAAATCTGGAAAACGCAGAAACTTAACAAATTACTTGATTAAAATGGAAATTTACTTTAAAGAACAATGGTTGAAATTCAAAGAAAAAAGCACACAACTAAACCACTGTAGATGTTCAAGGAAACACCTCATCCAAGGTAGTGGGCCCAACTACCCAAGACTCAGTTTCGCCGTGAGAAATAACTCAGATCAAATTACAAATAACGGATGTAAAAATCAATGGATAACTTCCTTTATTAAAATAAATGAGAAAAATAATTACAACATAATGAAGCTCTTAGATTTTCCTCAAATTCAACATTTGTTCATCTCACATCTCTCATCTCTTATCTATTCTCCTACATCCTATCTAAGAATTGTCCATCTCCTATCCGCTAATTATCCTTTCATTATCATCCCTATTATCCTCTAGTTCTCTCCTCTCTTTGATCTATATTTTCATTTAAATACACAGAGATTAAAGGGAAGTTACAACAAAGTTGATTACAAAATGATTTCCATTAAAATTTTGGATTGATTACATAATCTTAATAAACAGGATCAGATCTGAAATATCTTCCCATCATGATTCAATTGGATTAAGTCGAATTTGGTATTGCAATTGGAAGAATTTGGAAAACGGTGGTAACAACAAATCTAAGAAAATCATCTTCGAATAACTTTCCATTTCTCTTAATACAGATCGAATTCTGGAAAACTACTCATCACAAATCTAATTTGGTCTGTTATGGACAAAACCCATGTTTCATATTTTCTAGATTCTCCTTCATTTGTCCAAAACATCCAATGAAAAAGATATCACTTCTTATTCCAGCGAATTTCTGAGTTGGAATATTTAATTATGAGCTGGAGATCAAATTTGCAATCTGAAAAAGATAGATTGGAGGGTAAAATCATGAGTGATGTTACAAAAAATTCATTAATAAACCATCATTGATAAAATCATGCATAATAATTATCAATTTTTGAGAAATTGAATTCGGAAAATCCACAGTGTTCTTCATTGTTTTTGTCGACGTTTCGAGCCTATACCAAGACTCATCATCAGGACTGGTATAGGCTCGAAACGTCGACAAAAACAATGAAGAACACTGTGGATTTTCCGAATTCAATTTCTCAAAAACCACTCCACAAAAACCTACAAACTAAAATTATCAATTTATTAAAAATAAAGGAGAAAAAAATAATATTTATCCATAAGAGCACAAATAATTATAAAATGGAATTATATGATAAATTATGATAAATGACGTGATAAAGAAAGGTAGAAATGAATGAATTAGACATTAAAAAGTGATAATAATAATAATGACAAATTAGTGGCCTAACATACCCCCAAATTGAATATGTTGCATGTCTTCATGCAACCCAAAGCCTCTGTATTAACCAAGCTATAATACAAAAATGTTCATCCCAACTCATGAAATTGATGGAACAAATGAGTTCTTCCTCATATAATGAATATACAATTTTAGCAATGTTGATGAATGCATAACAATTTTCACATTGACTTTCAACCATATGTAGATGAAGTTGCAGCAAAATTTGATATAAGTAACAACAAACTTCATTAACCATTTTCTCAAAAACTACAAACCAGATTTTGCTAAAATTTTGCAAGTAGATTTCTATTATATTAATGTTTCTCTGATCCAAAAAGCAGATCGTTTTGATGCACAAATCATGAGATATAAACAAAATGGCTGTAGGTGACAGTGCATGATTTCTGAAATTTCACAAACTAATTTAACTTGAAATTTCCTTGTTTTTTGTACTTGAATGATACCTCTTTGCTGTCCAAAAATCACAAAAATTCAGTTCATAGTTTTAAAAATATACACAAATCAATTTCTGCACTGTATAAAAATGAAATTGTATGCCTTAAATGAGAAAGAAAGTAGAAAACATCCATCATGTGTAGCAATTCCTCGCCCAAACTAGAGAATTAGCATACCTTCATGAAATGCTAGAAAATAAATTGAGGTGGTTGCTACATTCATTGTTGAAATCTATACTTGGTGTAAAAATCATGGAATAAGGGAGGTGTTGAGAATGAATAAGTAGAGCTATGGATGATAACGAATATTAATAACATGTCATGATAAATAAATTAATGAAAGTAATACTCCCCCAAACTGAAAGCTTCCATGTCTTTGAAAAATGGGAAGTGATAAAGATGTGAAATGAATGATGATAAATATTGCTCAATGGATTTTCATGAAATTCTCCTAAATTTTTAATAAATCAAAAACTTATGCTATTTTACCTCAAGTTTGACCTCCAAAAAATGTGGAATCACATGTATGGACGTGCATTTGTTGAAGTTGATGTAGGCTGAGTGGATGCTAAAAGTGATGCAAAAGGTGGAAACCATGCAAGCACATCTTGTCTGAACAATTGTTCGCGTTCACGAGTTGCTCAAGCCTTTTCTGTTAGTTGCAATAGTGTGGGCTCGCTGTGAATAGAATTACCCCCCATACTTGCTGTTTTCCTATAAACAATTCACTACGCTGCATGCAATTTTATTGAATCCACAGTTTTAGTTTTGAATGGCAACAGATAAGCTGCATGCAAAAATTTCAATAAAAAAAAAAAAAAAAAACTTTTATATAAATGCAATAATATTATTTTGTCAAATCAACAAGTTATGGTAGAGTTCAGTAATTATTATGCATACTATCCCATAATACATATCTTCCCCCCTCTAACTAGAAAAGGGTGTTAATGATCATAAAGCATAGGAAAAAGGGAAAGGACATTGAGGATTCATAAATGCAGCTGGATAATCAATGAAAGCAACATGAATACAGGAAAATCGAGGAGACTAGTACATGTCAAAAGATTTGAAATGCTCATAAAACAAAACAAAGATTTATACCATGATGTACATAGATATTTACCTTAGGTGGAAAGGTGATGAACACATGACCGACGATAAATGTTAATGACTATTGGTATTGAGTGATCAGAAAATAATGATATAATGCATATAAAGATTTAGTTTACCATGTATGTTGCCTATTATAAATGTCGTTCAAGTGAGAAAATTTCCTTTAGAAACGAATACATAGGTGGTAATAGGATAAAGAGTATTTGGCAGCATAACATAATACTTCAATACCATAAGCAGAGCCATTGCTACCAGCAGGTTTTCATAGCCTCGCCAGGGTTGCTTTTTAACCCCATAAATGAGCCAGAGTCCTCCTTTTAGTATTTAGATGATTCTATTTTTCTTGCTATAAAGAGACCACTATGTTGGCATGGTAACGAGATAATCATAGTGCCATTCACAGGGTATAACAAAGTGATCAGGTTGGCTTGTGATGAGACCCCTTGTCCTTCTGACATTTTTAACTATTAATAAGGTCATTACCTTGGTGTGGTGGATATAATGGAATGTCACTTGTTACATCCTTATGATCATGGTAGGTTGGCTCGTACTTAGACCCCCTATCCTCTTTAAGACAATGCATGTTACATTTTCATATTTTTATATTTTGATGTTTTAATTATAAAGAGAGGGAGGCTCATTTACTCCTTAAGAGTCAGGGATAGCATAAGAAGTAAAAAAATGCTAGTTAAAGTTATGATTCTTCCCCCATATCATCATATCAAAGGTATTTATCCATTTCAAAGTGTAAAAGATAAAATAGCATGGTATTAGAATAATAAATCATTTTATGATGTGCCCAAACAAAAGATATTCAACGAGTCGTTGTATAGGTGCACTATGTAAGCTTCGGAATAAAGATGACCATCAAAAGGTTTTATAAGCCATAGTGATATTAATATTATTGTTTTCCTTTATCTTAGGCACAAATCCACCTAGATGGTTTTTTTATTCAAAACATAAAAGAGAAAGAAAAATGGAAAAATGAATGACCGGCGATGGAAGAACAAAAATAAATCACAATTATTCATTCTACTGATTTGAACAACAAACACACAAAAAGCAAAATCGGGGTTGTTCAATTGATTGAACAACAATTGATCAATCGATTGAACAACATACACACAGAAAATGTTGTGCAATTAATTAAACAACGATCGTTCAATCGATTGAATAGCAAAATCGAAAGAAGAAGAAGAAGAAGAAGAAGAAGAAGAAGAAGAAGAAAGAAAGAAAGAAAGAAAGAAAAGAAAGAAGAAGAATAAGAAGAAGAAAGAAGAAGAAGAACAAGAACAAGAAGAAAGAAAGAACTAAAAAGAAAAAGAAAAAGGTGTTGTTCAATCGATTGAACAACAATTATTCAATAATTTGAACAACAAAAGTAAAAAACGCAAAAATGTTGTTCAATTGATTGAACAACAATCATTTAATTATTTGAACAACCAAAATAAATAAACACAAAAGTGTTGTTCAATCGATTGAATAGCAATCGTTTAAATGATTGAATAGAAAACACGCAAAAAGTATCGTTCAATTGATTGAACAACAAAATTCACAAAGTGATGTTCAATCGATTGAACAACAATCATTCAATTGTTTGAAAAAAAACGTATAATTATTGTTCAATCAATTGAACAGTAATCATTCAATCATTTGAAAAGAAAACACACAAAAAGTGTTGTTCAGTTGATTGAACAACAATCGTTCAATCGATTGAACATCAAAACGCACAAAGTGTTGTTCAATTAACTACACAACAATCGTTTAATCATTTGAAAAAAAAGTGTTTCTCAATCGATTAAACAACAATCGTTCAATCGTTTGAATAACAAACATGCAAAAAGTGTTGTTCAATTGATTGAACAACAATCGTTTAATAGATTGAAAAAAAAAAACACAAAGTGATGTTCAATCGATTGAACAACAATCATTGAATCATTAAAACAACAAAAATAAAAAAACACAAAAGTGTTGTTCAATTGATTGAAGAGAAAACACGCAAAAAGTGTCGTTCAATTGATTGAACAACAATCCTTCAATCAATTGAACAACAAAATGCACAAAGTGTTGTTCAATTGATTGAACAAAAATTGTTCAATTGTCTGAACAACAAAAATAAAAAAAAACTGAAAAGTGTTGTTCAATCGATTAAACAACAATTATTCAATCAACACACACACAAAAAGTGTTGTTCAATTGATTGAACAACAACCGTTCAATCGATTAAATATCAAAACGCACAAAGTGTTTTTCAATCAATTAAACATCAATCGATCAATCATTTGAACAAAAAAATAAAAATACGCAAAAGTGTTAATCAATTGTACAACAATCATTCAATCGTTTGAATAGAAAAAATCAAAAAATGCAAAAGTGTTGTTCAATCAATTGAACATTAATCATTCGATCGTTTGAACAACAAAATTAAAAAAAATGTAAAAGTGATGTTCAATCGATTAAACAACAATCGTTTAAATCATTGAACAATAAACACACAAAAAGTGTTGTTCAATTGACTGAACAACAAATCGCACAAAGCGTTGTTCAATCAATTGAACAACAATCGTTCAATCGTTTGAACAACAAAGATAAAAAAGGGAAAAAGTGTTGTTCAATCGATTGAACAACAATCGTTCAATCGTTTGAACAACAAAAATAAAAAAATTCAAAAGTGTTGTTCAATCGATTGAACAACAATCGTTCAATTGTTGAACAATAAAAATAAAAATAAAAATGCAAAAGTGTTGTTCAATCGAATGAACAACAAACACACAAAAATTGTTGTTTAGTTGATTGGACAACAACACAAACACAAAAATAAGTGTTGTTCGATTGGCAATGGAGTGGAAACTACAAATTTGAAGGAAGCAACACCTGAAACACAAAAAAAAAAGAGAAATCAGAAAAGAAACAACACTTTATTTAAAAACAGTAAATAAATTAGTTATAACAGTTATGATGTTATTTCCTAAGGGAATATCAATTTGTCAATGGAAATAAATGATCTCTTGGAAAAATGTTTTGACAATAGTGACATGAATCTTCAGATGGAAATCAATTCTCCATTTCTTTTGTTATGAATCTGTTAGGTAATGAATTTTATGAAATACCTTTGTTTCTTTAAATTTTCTTTCAAAAATCATGCGTTCATATATTAACTTTCTTTATTCTCTGAGGACCTGAAAAAAATGAGTGTATACCTGCAATGAAATATTAAATCATGGAGAAAGAGAGGTGATCGGACTCCCCTAATCCAAGAATTATGCAAAAAAATAACAAGTATTTATTCTGTAAAACATATCCATGAAAAAAATAACAAAGTAACATTTAACATACTAACATACAAAGTAAAAAATAACAAAGTAAAATTAATTTATTACTTGCGAGAGAGTCGTGGAAAATCATAATAACATGCAGCGTTTTAATCATAACTCCTTTGTTTTTCATCCATTTTGAATGATTCCAAAGCCAAATGAGAGATACTTCAATTTATATCACCAATAAAAACAATTTTTTAAAATTTCATGATATGATATGTCAATTTTACTTAGAAAACACTGCATAATAGAGTCATTTTCGATTTACCAACTTAGACCAACATTGGATATTATTTTTCGTTTGATGGCGGATTCAAATGATTCAAATTGGAGATTAAATTATATTCATTTATTTATCTCCAATAGAAACATGTTTTGAATACAAGAATAATTAATGGGTCAAATACACAAGTGAACAACTAGAAAAACAGAGTTTTAAAAGTGCAGATTTACGATAGATAAGCAATATTTTGGTCATAACTTCCTCATACGATATCGAAATCAAGTGATTCAAATTGCCTTGTAAAATATATTCATAAGGGAATATATAAAAGAAATATGTTTTAAAAATATAGTCATTTACGCCTCCAAAAAATGACTTTCCAAACTTTGTTCTTAAGATGCCTACTATACACCCTGTCAATGTTTTAGTTATACCTTTTTCGTTTCAAATCCAAATGGAGTGACTAAAATTGGGTTAGAAATTAGACATAAAGGAATACTTAGGATAGAAACGGGCTTTAAAAATATTCCCTTTTGGTCCCTCAAAACATGACTGTCCCAACTGTGTTTTCAAAACTTTCATCAAGCCCGCAAGCCAAAAAATATGAGATTCAAGCAGTTTTTCCAAATTGGTGATAAAAATGAATATGATTGTTTATAGAACTATTATTTTCAATATTTTACATCTACATAAACAAATAAATTAAAATATTTATCACCGATGTTGATTTCCACAACGTGTTGCAACAAAAACAACTATTTTTACAAAACACAACTATATTTATTTATGTCCTTATTTATTTTATTTTCTACAATAACCTAATATTATTTGAAAGATGAATATGTTTATGTGTAAGAGTACTTCCTCTGGATCCATTTTTGAAATAAGTCCTCTAGTACGTACATACTCAAATTTGAAAAATGCATGTTAATAAATAGTAGGGTATGAGAAGCCAACTTCCCTTGAAAAGATGGTGTAAAAAATTGTTGAAGTATGGAGTGATGTTGCAATGATTTACCATAGCCATCATATCATGAATTTCTTGAGTTTTTAAAATGGCTTGTTAAT
Source organism: Pinus taeda (assembly GCA_000404065.3). Classification (NCBI taxonomy): domain Eukaryota; kingdom Viridiplantae; phylum Streptophyta; class Pinopsida; order Pinales; family Pinaceae; genus Pinus; species Pinus taeda. The sequence continues at coordinate 101,621 of APFE030512942.1, forward strand.
GCAGACTAGAAGAAACCTCATTTTCTCATTTTCTTCCACAACTGCTACAATTTTGGATTTGAAACATTCCCAATCTTAACATAAGTTTTCTAAAATGGTGCATGTGAGATAGAATGGGTGGGAAGGGTAGGTAAATTTTGCAGTTCAAAACTGTAAGCATGTTGTACTGATTTATTATGGTGAGGGTGTGGAATGAGTTGAGCAGGAAATTGTGTAGGGCACGAAGCATTTTGATGATGTAGCTGATTGGCTTGTGTGGAGGGTTTCGATAGACAAACAAGATGTTGTTGAAAAGATAGAAAAGAAAATGGATGATGTGTTTTTGCTACAAGATGTGGGAGAGTATCCATGTAATCATAAGATGAACCATGCCAAACTTGTAGACAAGATTGGTGAGGGATATACTGAAATTGACATGGTTTCCCTAACATAGGAGTATTCCATAATGGATTACGCAAGTAAGAAAATGGAGAGGAAGTGTTTTGAACCATACATGTAGGCCATGGTTTCCATGGTTTTCACATTGTTGCAGCTTCCCCATCTCTTTGATATGCTACTTTCATCCTAGATAAGGAAGAGTGACTATCTATGGGATTCTCCATTCGTTAATGGGGACAAACCACTTCATCAAATTTTGCCTGGTTTTTTCCACTTGAAAAACATGCAATTGTGAATTTAGAGAGCTAATAATCATATTTAAAATTTTTTAATAAAACATTGATTTCAGCTCTTATGTCTCCTATTCTTGTAGTAGATTTGGAAAAGAAAGAATAAAATTCTCTAGAGTTCTTACTAGCCTTGGAGATTCCTCTTGAATACCTTATGCATAAATCACAAACATCATCATATGATAGATGGAAAACATCACCTGTTCCTATCAGATTTAAGAGTTCTAAAAATTCATCTTTGATTACGTGAAGAAGGAGTGTTTTTAAGATCTCTTTTTCCAAATTCTTATGTTTTGATTTTTGAAGGTTGTATTGAAATTGCTCTACATAGTCCTCCAAGCTTTCATCTTGCCCTTGTATCATACTAAAAATATTTTCACTAGCCTTGCAATAGTCTTGGTACTTCTTTAAGAATACATTCTTCATGTCCTCCCATGTTTGGATGCAGTTCCCACCAAGGCTCATGAACCATCAGAGAGCTGCTCCTTTTAGAGTAAGAGGAAACACTTTCAACCTTTGATCATGAGTACAATAATCATATCCTCTACAAAGTACTTCAAATTCAAATAAGAATGTATCTAGATATTCATTTTCCAAACCATGAAAATTTGGTAGAGTAGATGGGGGAATGATGTGCATTTGTGTCACTCCTAGATCTTTGATAGGGAATTAAAAAGTAGCAATGTGAGTTATTTATTACCAAAATAGAAGATGTTCTTCATGTGTTTCTTTGAGGCTCTTCCTTCAAATGTTCCTGTCAATTTGGTCAGTTAAGTGGGTGGTGCTTACATCACCACTTAGTGGAATCATGGGATTTTTTCTTTCAAAATTCTACCTCTAAAATTTATACTTCTATTAGTGCATGCTATATGACCTAAGCCTAACTATTGAGGGTAGACCCATCACTAGTTCCTTAGGATGTACATGTAGGTTCTTACCTTCGATCTTCAATATCTAGCTCTCATGAAGTCAGGTATGCATCTACAACCAGATATTAGTGTGGTAGTGCTTATTTGACTGCCTCCCCAGCAACGACACCAAAATGTTGGGTAAAATTAATTGCTTAATAAAAAAAACTAATCACTTGAACATTAGCTATCAACCAGAGGAGAGTCTTTTTATTTCAAGGCAATCAGAAAAATATATGCATAAAATTACCAACGGCTAACACTAGTTCTATATGATTGTGTTCTATACTATCAAGCTCATTCAACAAGAAATAAAATGTAAGACTTGAATAATAAAACTAAAATTAAAAATATTTCTAGTAGAGGATTGAGGGAAGTGGATATGAAAATAGATGGGACTCGCGGGTGATTATGGTTAGGGTTTCATGTTTGCAGTACGAGTCACTGTAGCTGGCAACAGACAGGAAGGAACACATGTAGGACTCTCGACAATGATGGGTGCTCAACTATACCCCTTGTGTTTTTTTTACCGTAATGGATGTTTTCACTGTAATCGTTGCATGCCATAACCCTACCTCCCCTATTCACGATGTTCAAACCTCTGTTTCAACTTATTATCTACTCTAATCGTTGTTTTCCCCGATGGTTACCCTCAGGCAGCTGGCGAACTATATTAACCGACATCAATGGACCTCAACCTTATTGACTACTCGGAAGAACCACTAGTCAAGGGCTCTATTTAGATGACCCCACATGTTACTACGAATGGTATGACTCTTTTCAGCAGCATGTTGATAGACACCATTACTGGTTTACCTATGATTTCAGGCCCTTCAAATACTTCGGTCACCCTGCTGGACAACCCCCCGACATGGTTGGCCCTTTCCACTCCCCTGCTGTCACCATCCTCACCAGGGTTTGTCTCGGGTTGCATTAACCCTAACCCTGCGGATAATAGTTCTGACCTACCCTCTCACCCATCTTCCTTTGGTGTCAATAACCCTTTTTACTCGACTCCTCTGTTGCCGTCGTCCATGAACCCATGATCACGCCGCTCACATATGCCCCCCCATATGGCAGTTATACAATCATCCCACCCTCATCGGATGCCTTTCATTCAGACCCTCCTCCTCCATCTGAGGAACCACTTGAATCTAGGGAAAATACTAACCAGTAAGGTGATACAGCAGTCAAAATGTGGCCACGCAAGAAATACAGGTGCTTTAGAACAAAAGCTGAAGACATTATACTCAGGCTTGGGGAGGACATACAATTGGGGGATACCATGGACTTCGCAAACAGAGTACATGTTGGAAGAATTTGAGGACGAAATTACTCTGTGGCTCACTTAAAATAACGGGCTTCTGAGGTTTGGGGACACCACTTGGCAGACATACCTTTTGTGCAAACTTTTGTGAGGGGTTGGTTTGCGTTAAGGTTCGCCAGACCTGTTCACATGAATTGGGTATTGTCTTCATTCTGGCACTTCGAGCATGAGCTTGTCCTTCTGAAGAGATGGACTCCACTATTTGGCCTGAAAACAGAGCAGATTGGGGTTGGCCCCATATTGATTAGGCTGACGGGGCTCCTGCTACATTTTTGGTCTGAAGACATCTTTCACCACATTGGGAATTCTCTTGGCACATATTTGGAATATCACAAGTCTTATCAATCTACGAACATGATGGCCTATGCAAGGAAATTGGTGCACATGGATACCAGAGAGGGATTATAGGAACATATCACTATATAATGGAGGTCATACTCCCAAATCAACTTGTGAATTACAAAGGAGCACCTTAAAGATGTTGGAGATGCCATAAGGTGGGACAAATATTCAGGGATTACTCTCTAAATAATAAGGCAGGACAGAGGATGAATGAAAAGGAAATGGATGTACCAAACCCTCAGACACAGCTGCAGCCTGTAATGGAAGAAGAAGATTTGCCATAACAGGCATCAGAAGAAGCAGAAAAGGTACACGAAAAAGGGACAAAGAAGAAGCGTGGGAAAGCACCACTCCAACCACCCTTTCCACCTTTGACGAGAGCTCGGGCAGCTATAGGGGATGCATTTTCAAGGGGTATGTCAACTCCTGCACTCTCCACTTCTTTTATTTTGACTACATCTCTTTGTAATTCTTCTACATACTCTCCTACTATATCCTTTGTTTTTACAATGGTTGCATCACATTGCATTGCACGAGCATCAGGCACACATCTGTCCCCTGGCCTCAACTTATTATCCTCTAATAATCAGAACTACCCAATCAAGTAACCCCCATCCTCATTACTCTACCTCCCAGCCTCACATCCTGAAGGTACCTCTGCATTCCCCTCATGATCCTCCCATGAGCATCGAACCTTGATAGCCCCTGCACTCGAGGACTTGCTCATGAGGCCTTTATGCCATAGGATTTGGTATTGATTCACCCCTTTGCTTCCTAAACCACCACGGGGCCGTCCCTCCTCACTCTCCAAAGCTAAACATCTGGCAGGGGAGGAGATTATTACTGGAAAACAAAAGACTATAGAATGGGTTCTTAGAGCAAAGAAAACCCTTGACCCCGCCCCTCCATGAAGATGCTCTCCTTTAACTGTCGAGGGTTGGCTAGCCTTGGGAAAAAATTAGCTATGAGAATATTGATTGCATTTGAAGCTGTAGATATACTCTTTCTCCAAGAAACCCTAGGCCCTACTAGCACTATTACCCCTCTACTTGAAACATGGTTACCAGGATGGTCATTTCATTATCTAGATGCCACTGGAAGATCAAGGGGGGTGGCATTGGGCATAAACAACTAATCTATTAAGCTGGATAGAGTATGGGGTAAATATGGATTCCTGGGAGCTGATATATACTCATCCACCCTTGAATATGATTACATAATTATCAATGTATATGGCCCCTGTCACGATAGGGCCGATTTCTGAAGGAAACTACTAAATTCATCCATACTCCAGCAAGATAACATCATCTTGGGAGGGAATCTGAATTTTTACATTGGTTTTGCAGAGTCTTGGGGCCATCAAGCACAGGTGGATAGCTATCAAGATTTTTTGAAAGTCTCTTGGAGGACCATAATCTTATTGACATTCCCTCTGCAAAGATCCAACCTACCTGGAGGAATAACAGAACAGGCGAGGCTAGCCTTGCCAGCAGGCTTGATATATTCCTAATCAAAGAACCCTTGGTCAATAGAGGCACCAACATCAGACAACAGGTGGGATCTGGGGGACTATCTAATCACATACCCATTTACCTGGAATTGCAGGATGCCATTGATAAGCCAAAGGCCCTATTTAAATTTAACTCCACTTGGCTTAGGGATGCATATTATATGAGGATGATGGTCGACTACTGGAAGGTTCACCCACTAGGTGTTGGTGGGAATACTACAAAGGACTTTGCCCACAACCTGAGGGAGCTGAAAACCCTATCCAAAATCTGGGCTCACAGGAAATGAATACTGGAGGACCACATGCTCAGGGAAGCTAAGGAGGAAATCTACACATTTGAGGAGAATATTGGAGGGATTTTTCCCACCCAAGAGCACAAGGAGAAGATTATCTCTTTTTTGCACAAGAGGACACAAATCCTAAAGGACAGAGAAGAGTGTTGGAGGCTACGAAGTTGGGCAATTTGGCTTAACGATGGGGATGACAATACCAAATTCTACCACAAATTTGCCAATGGGAGGAAGGCAATCAATACAATATGGGAGTTAAAAAATGAGCATGGGCAATCTCTAAAAACCTTCTGAGAACTGGAAGCACTGGCTAACTCACATTTTAAGGGCATTTACAAGGCTTCCCCCATCACCAACTTGGCAGAAGTGATGTGCACCGTTCAGAGCTTCCCTAGATTCATGGATTAGGAGGCAGAACTGGAACTTACAAGAGAAGTCACTTTAGATGAGCTTGAAGCAACTTTAAAATGGCTCAAGAAGGATAAGAGGTCGGGGCCGAATGGCTAGACAGTGGAATTTTACATTGCTTTTTCGACATTATAGGGGCAGACCTGTTAAGGATCATTAAAGAATATCGAAGGCGTGGGAGGATGTCTGAAGCCTTCAATACTGCCTTTATAGCCCTCAGTCCCAAAGCTGATAAACCCTATAAATTTAACGATTTTAGGCCTATATCATTGTGTAACTACATTTACAAAATCAATGCTAGGATTATTTCTAATCATCTAAGTCCAATCATGTCCTCGCACATCTCCCCTGAACAATTTGCCTTTCTTTAGAACCGACATATAAATGAGGCGGTTGACACAGCACAGGAACTACTTCACATTGTCCAGTTAAAAAAATTGAAAGGCATGATAATGAAGGTTGATTTATCAAAAGCATTTGACAGAGTATGTTGGCTATACATCCGAATGTTGTTAATGCACTTAGGATTCCCTTACACCTTCATTAAATGGATCATGTGATGTATAACCAATGTTACATATAGCGTACTTGTCAATGGATCGGCATCCCCTTTTTTCCATGCGAAACGAGGTCTCAAGCAGGGATTCCATCTATCCCCTCCCTTATTTCTCCTTATCATGGAGGGTCTTAGCAGACTTATTGGAGAAGAACACAGGCAAGGACAGATTGCAGGAATAAATATCACTGATACTTGCATCTTGACAAACCTGCTCTTCATTGATTATGTACTTATTTTCCTCAATGTCGGCATAGGAGACTTAACATCACTGCACAATTCTTTTGGAATATTTCAAAAGGCCATGGTAATGGTTTTGAACGAAGAAAAGTCCACTATCACAGCTACAAGTTGCTCACAACATGAAATACAATATGTGCTTTGGAGATTTCCATTCACTCTCCTCCCCCTAGAAGATGATCTAAGGTACCTTGGTTATCGACTTAAGCCTCATGGATACAAAATTGTTGATTGGACCTAGCTTATTACCAAGGTAGAAAAATGACTCAATGTACGGTACCAGAAATATTTATCAAGAGCTGGCAGACTAATCCTAATCAAGGTTGTTTTGAAAGAAACACCAGTATACTAGATGACGTTGGCTTGGATTCCTAGAGGGATACTGGCTAGATTACAAAATATTTGCTGTCGGTTGTTATGGAAGGGGAAACAACCTGGGAGAATATTTGCATGGGCCAGATGGGAGACCCTTGGTTTGCCCAAACAGTGGGGAGGATGGAGGATTAAAAGGTTGGATGTCTTCTCCAAAGCGTTGGTGGAAAATCTTGGATGGAAATTGATCAACACCTATAGTCTATGGACAAAGGTAACAATCTCCAAATATATTGCCCCTCCAACACTCTTGATTGGATTAGACAAGCACAGGGGAACACCTCAAACATTTCTATCATTTGGAAGGCAGTCATAAATGCAATGAGTCTTATTCAGAATGGTCTGACCTGGATAATTTGATCTGGATCATCAGTTCGCATTGGGGAAGACCCCTGGGTTGGTTGTGGAATGCACACAGGATACCCGAGGAGTTGAAAATACACCTTGTTGATCAAGGCATCACCCATATCTGCCATATAGCTGACAATGCTCATTCTACCATGACTCAACAGACTTGGAAATTGGGGAATACTTTAAATATTCCATACTTCTCGCAACAATATTGGCACGATTATGTAATTACACTGAAGAAGGCCCATATCAAGATCATAGAAGGTAATGATGAACTCATATGGGAATATGCTAAACATGGATCATATTCACCCAAAGAAGGATATCTAGCATTAATGGAACCATATAAACCTCAAACTAATGAGCCTTGGTGGAACCTGATGTGGAAACTCAAAGAGGCTCCTAGAACTAGGCTACCAATGTGGTCAATACTATACAACAAAAGCCCGACTGGTGCAAATCTAATGAAGCAATCTTATCAAGAACCATTATGGTGCCACCTTTGTAGAAATTGTTGTGAAGACAATAATCATATTTTTCTAGAATGCCCTATTATACAGGAGGTTTGAAATAATATTCATACATTGTTCCCCTCATTATGTCAGTGGCAGGGTGCAAATATAAAAGAAGCTTGGAATAACTGGTGGAGTGCCACCACATGAAGGGAGAGGAACTTGCCATTACTTACATGATGTGCTATTTGGATAGCCAGGAATCGCATTATATTCCAACAGATGGCTCCTCACTAGCCCTCTATTCTGTCAAGGATACTTTCTGACTATCATTTCATTCCCGAAGAGACCACAAAATAACACAATAGGAATATTAGACCAGAATCTATAAATACCTCTATTCCATGGGCATACTTTGATGGATCGACCTAGGAGATAGGCTGTGGAGGGGGAGCCATACTTCATATATCAGAAACCCATACCTTTAAAATCAGAATGGGCCTAGGTAGAGGCACTAATAATTATTCAGAGCTCATATCAGCGAAATTCCTCATCCAATTTTCTTTGAACAAACAGTGCAGGAACCTACAACTCTTTGGGGACTAAAAATTAGTCTACAATTGGATAAATAAATCATCAAATTGCAATGCATACACATTGAGGCATATCTTGGATGAAATTAACAGGCCCATCTTGATTTTTTACACTTTTGTTTGCCATCATATTTTGAGGGAGCACAACATAGCTGCTGATCTCCTATCCAAGGACGCAGCGCACATGCATGATGGCACTTGGATGATCCATGAGGAGAAGGATGGTGTTATCTATCACCACTATCATAAACCATTCATACACCTCGCTGCATAACTAGATGGCTCAAAATGAGTCAGGATTTTTTTTTTTAATAAATGTAAATATTTATGTTTATTTCATGTCACTATATAAGTAGAACTAAGATGAACCATACTCTCTGTGCGAAGAGACTATATTGTTTGGTTTTTGAATAGTTTTCTCCCTATTTGGAGTATCTTTATCATTGTTAACTTATAATGGATAGGTAATGCCTCACATACTACATATGATTTGCATCTACAAGATGTAATTTTATCATACTAATGAAAATTATGACTTTTTCCATGGGAAAAAAAGAAAAACTAAAATTAAAAAGAATAAATTTAATGACAAGAAAAAAATTATGCTAATCACACAACTTGAATCCTTGCTAAATTAAATCACACATTGTTGAATTGGAAATTTAATCTATTGCATTCAACATAATTGAAATTCTAATCTAGAGCAACAAATCAAATGAAATCTAGAAGTTGCAGGAAATAACAAATCTGGAAAATGCATAAAATTAACAAATTACTTGATTAAAATGGAAATTTACTTTAAAGAACAATGATTGGAATTCAAAGAAAAAAGAACAATTACAAAGGGGAGCATGGGATCAGAGCGAACAAGAGGAGTCAATGGCTAGGGTTTTAGGAAGCCTGACCTCGACCCTACCAAACCTGCAACAAAAGAAAATAAACTAGAGGTTGTACCCAGTGGTAGATGGAAGCTAAGAAAAGGATGAGCCACACGATGGGGGGGGAGATCCCCTCCTAGACAAAAGTAGTAGCAGGAGAATCAAACCAGTATGGTGCAGCAGGTGGGAATGGGGGAAAAGGTAAAGGGATACCAGTTTTGGGAGCCAAATGGCAGGTAGGATTGGGTGGGAGATGTCTGCCAAGGACTGCAAAAAAACCCAAATTCTCTATCCCCAATAATAAACTCGAAGAATTTAGAATGTACATGAAGGACCATGCACTCATCTGCAAATTCATAGGGGCATGACCGACAAAAAAAGAATTGATAAAGTGGATTCAACACCGATGGCAGCCAAAAGGGCACATAGATCTCAAGATGGGAGCAAGGGTTTTTCACAATGATATTCTCAAACCTGGAAGATAAAGAAAGGATATTCGAAGATGGGTTATATTTCTTCAACAATGTTAGCCTCTTCATCAGACACTAGGGAAGAATGCTACAACCCAAACCAGGAGAAACTCCTGGCAGCCCCAATATGGGTTCAGCTCTTCAACCTCCCAATGGAATTTTGGGACCCAAAGATACTAGAAGGAATCGAAAACTCTATCGACACTTTTGTAAAGGTCATGGATTCGACACGAAAAGGGTGATACACCTCCTACACCAGAATCTATGTCTACTTGAATATAACAGAACCGCTTCCAGAGTACATCGAGCTAGAGTACCATGATGAGGTATGGCCGCAACCGATAAACTATGAGCACATCCCATTCTATTCTTGCAGATACCATGAATATGGCCACCTGTTCTGATCTTTCCCCCTAAACCAACCAGGTTACCACTTGGTGGAGGAAAAGGAAGTCGAACATAGGGTGCAAAGTAGAAGGAGATGGGTACAAAGAAGTGCAAAGGAAAAAAAGAACCCCTTGACAAACTGGGAATCATAAGGCACATCAAGTAGAAAAGGAGAAAAGGTCGCAAAATAGATTTTTGGTCTCGCAGGAAGAATGTTTAGAGGCTGAGATGGAGGACTCCTCTCAGGAAAAAGAAAACCAGGAGGGAAAAGGAGCAGAGGGAGAGGGAAGAAGGAAGTGATGATCGAGGAAGAGCAAGGAATGGAAGAAAACATGTAGATGGTGGAAACCCTAATGGAAATAAACAACCAGAAAGAAGATCTCAACTTAGAGGAATAAGTTATGAAGAGGTTATTGTAGGAATGGAGACACTTGGATGAGAGATTCATCCCGGAAGACCATAAACAACTCTATAAGGAAACCTTCCAAGATAAGTAGAACTCTGCAATCATAAGCCAACCTTAATAATTGGGGGCTCAAACAAATCAAAGCTAGGAGACAGGAACACAAGGAAAAGAGGGGAAAAAAGGGCAAGAAAATAATGAATGAATCCATACAATTGGTAGGGGAGTTACTGGTGAACTCAGGAAGAGTAGTGCCATTGTCAGAGGTGTTTCAACAACCGATAAAACTGTTAAAATGATTATCACAACCTGGAATATAAGAGGCCTCAATAGCAAAGGAAAATAAAGGTACCTTAAAGAATGACTGAAAAGGATAAGCAAAGTATAATGATAATACATGAGACTAAAATCAAGGAAAAAAAAGTTAAAAGACATAATGGAAAACTTTAGGCCGAAATACTAAGTCATTTCCTAGGATGCAAATGGGACACAGGCGGACTCACGATCTTATGGTAATGGTAGAAGTAAAGTTTGAATAATGGGTAAGTTTACCCTGAATCCTCACAGGAAAATTTTGGATCCTAGGATCAAGCGAATGGGCACTAGTGTCTCGGGTGTATGGCCTGCACCTCTTAGGCGAACGAGGAACCTTCCTCCACAGCTTGTGGGCTTTGAGGAATATACAACCATACGAGCTATGGATAGTGGGGGGGACTTCAATATGATCACATCCCTAGGGGAAAAAAAGGGAGGAATAAGGATGGCTGACCTAGACATGGAAGCCTTCAGCTAAGCCATTAATAACCTTTGGATAGTGGATAAAGAAACAATAAATGGAATCCATACCTGGAACAACGGAAGAGGGGGTATACACCAAATAGCCAGCTTCCTGGATAGGTTCCTAATCTCTGAACAACTGATGAGCAAGGATATCTTCATAGAGGTAGTGATCCTCCCATGTATGGGGTCGAATCATTGGCCAGTTTACTTGGGGATTTAAAAGCCAGACCCAAGAATACGCCATTTAGATTTGAATCATTTTGGCTCAAAAACAAGGATATCCAGCCAAATATGGAGGAATGGTGGACACAAAGTACCGAAAAAGGCTGCAACAAAATGGATACATTCCAACTGAAGTTGAAGGAATTAAAGAAGAGACTCAAAAAGTGGAATAAGGAGGAGTTTGGGCATATCCTTGGAAACGAGACAGAACTCAGCCAACGTATGGTAGACATCCAACAAAAGATGATAAATGAGGGAAGAACGGAATAAATGGTGAAAGAGGAAGGTATATTGATCAACCACATAGAGGAATGAAGACAACAAGAAGAAATTATGTGGAGGGAAAAATCGAGGGTGCAATGGCTGAAGGAAGGAGAATGCAACACAAGGTTGTTTCATAAAGCTATAATGAACCACAGGCAGAACAAACCATATACTCTCTTAAAAATGCAAAGGGATAGCGTATAAAATAATCATGAAGATATGGAAGGATTGTTGGTCAATCAATTCAAGGACTTACTCATCGAGAACATGGAAAAAAAGGAGGAAGCCACTCAAAGAATCACTCAGCAAATCCCGAAGAAGATAATGGTAGATCAGAACAAGGCACTGATGTCGGCGGTCACCAAAGAGGAATTTGAGGAAATCATCAAAGGCATGCTGAAGAACAAAGCCCCAAGCCTCGACAGCTTCACTGTTGAATTCTACCAAGCTACCTAGCCATTCACGGGGCTGGAGATCATGGAGGTCGTCGAGGAATCAAGATGTAAAAAAAAGGTATGTCCTAGCCTCAACTCTACCTTTATGACATTAATTCCTACGCTAGCTAAATTTGAGGATCGTCAAGGATTTTGCCCAATTTCCCTGTGTAATGTCATTTAAAAGATTATCTCCACCTTGATTGTCAAATTCCTGAAACCACTCCTCCCCAGTCTCATTTCCCTGGAACAAACAGGCTTTGTGGAAGGTCCCCAAATCCTTGATGGGTTTATTTCTTCACAGGAGGTAATCCACTCCCTCAATGATGATTAAACTATATCTTTCAAGAACTTATGACATATTGAGTTGGGGCTACCTCACGAGCATCCTCAAAGCATATGGATTTTCTTAAATATGGATCAATTGGATCCTAGCAGTGATATCCTCGCCAATCTTCTCTATCCCACTTAATGGAAACCCTACCAAGACCTTCAACCCATCTCGAGGTCTGAGACAAGGGGACCCGATTTTGTAGAAATTCTCACTATAGATTAAACTGATTATGCAATGTACTAAAGAAAAATACTTAATCTACTTCTACAATCAAACTTGTGGAAGCTTAATCGATTTTGAGCAAGATCAAACAGAACACATATAACAAAGAATATGAATCAATCACACACGAAACAGAGAAGAATACTATGGGGAAAGCCTCAGCTAAAAAACCCGCTATTTATATTGTCATACAAGTGGAAATATCTCAGGATTACACAAATTTTAGCTCTCAAGCTATCCATCTCTCAGTACAATCCCTCACTACTGCTCATAGATATAATAAACAACACATATGCCTTCTCCTCTGTCCTCCAAGCCTCCTATTTCCTTGCACAGTTTTCCCTGGGTCCTCCAGCTGTAACCTGTGTGATTCTCACCTCACACACTACTCTGACCTTTGTAGAAACTGTGCAATCTTGAAGGAATGAATTCCTTCTGCATGCAAGAGATTTTCTTATAGGAAAATCCTAGCAAGTGATAGTACACTATCTCTACCTTTAATCACAACTAGGTCTTTGTCTGAATTGACATGCATGAGTTATTTATGAGAGAATATTCAGTTATCTAGAGAACAATAGTTGCATGCATGCATGCATTAACTAACTGAACTCACAATTACTTCCACAAATTGTTTGGAACTAATCTAACTGGACTTAACTCAGTTAATTGAGTTAACTAATTACAACTCAAATAGAACTCATCCTTATCTCCTTAATTAAGGGATAACTTCATCAATCAAAGGGATAACTCTTGCATGTCTTCACAAAGACTTCATGTTTGAATTTCTCCAAATAATTAACTCAAGATGAATTAATTTTTTTTTTTTTAAACATCTAGTGAGGCTAAATTCGAATTTTAATTCTCAATTTTAATTCACAGACAAATTAAAATTGGAATATCCTGAAATGCCATCTATAGAAATTCTATTTTTAGCATTTCTTATTGCTATTTTCAACACTCCCTTTCGAAAAGAAAGGAATTCAACCCAATCCCGATCCTGAACCTTTGGAATGTTCTGCATGCAACACTTCTGTCTAGTGTTGTAGCTCCAGCAACTCCAGAAACAAAAAATATCCAGCCTGAATCAGAATGATGCCTCTGTCATCAAAGTCTCTGACTGTTATTGCCTCTATCGACTGAAAACTCTGCACCTCTATGCTCTTTAGTATCTGACTACTCTAGCCTCTGTCACTTTGAGATCTGATTGCATCAATCGCACTGATTCCTCTTATTGTTTCCATGTTGTTGCTGGCCCTTTCTCCCAACACTTCATCCGCACTGCACCTCCTCTCATCATGTTGCATCATGCTTCCCACTGCTGCACTGCAATTCAGTTACTGAGAGGTAGGTAACTGATCTCCCAACTAACCTCGCTATTGGGCTAGAAACACCTTCTAATGCTGAAGCTCGCTCTATCGATCCATCTGCATCAGTCTCTACCCACTCAACCAGTCCTGCTACTCCTTTTCGAGGCTCCTGTAGCAAGGTCTAATCAAAGAGGAGAGGTACCTCAAGGATCCTGCCCCTATTTTAGCCTTCTTGGGACTATCTCTTCACATCGCCCCACCTCACACCTAGAGGTATGGATGCATGTGATCCCTCTGCCCACTTGGCTGAAAATTTCCCCCTATTAGAGGTCTCTGCATGAGTGGATGCCTCCACTTGGTCTCCTCTCATCTTCTCCAATTGTGGCTCCTCTACGATTGTCTGAGACTTTTTCTGGTGCTGCATGTTGAGAGGTGATGTAGTCTCCCTCTCAACCACCAAGTCTCTAACATTTTCCTTGCTCCTCAAGGCTTTGCATTCATCTTTAACCTCAAGCACATATAGGTTTTGTACCCATGAATCGATCTGTTTCACCTCACCCGTGGTAATGTGTCTAAGGAAAACCTTTCCCTTACTGAAGACAACATCATAGGCTTTGTCCTCCAACATTGCGATCGATACCAAGTTTTTCTTCAGTCTAGGCATATACTTCACATCAGTCAAGGTGATAGAAGCTCCATGCTCCCTCTGAAAAGCAACCATGCCCACTCCCGAAACACTATACCTTTCATCGTCACTCATCTCTATGAGTCTCTTGAGGTCTTTCTACTCCAAGGTACTGAATAAACGTTTATCGTCAATCATGTGGAATGAGGGGCACTGTCAAGAAACCAACCAAAACCCATCATTGATGAAACCATGCATGTGATGAGGGTAAAATCCAATTCAAATTGAGAGGCTAGGGCCTCACCTTCAAATCCTTCCGAGGATCACTTCTTGGATTTCTTCAATAGACAATTAGTTGCATAATGGCCCACCTCATGACAATTAAAACATATCACTTTAGATTTGTCAATCTTCTTCCCTCCATGAGAAGAACTCAATTTTGAATGAGAATCCTTCTCCTTCCCTTTCCTTGCCTTACTCGCTAAGGCTATATTTTCTTCATCATCATGCTTAGATGAAGAACCATCTCTGGTGCTTCTCCTGATCTCCTCCTGCATCAGATCTGACCACAGTCATTCGCAATCTGGAAGTTTCTCTCTTCCATTCACTGCTTCATGGTAGCTTTTCTAGCTCTTAGGAACATCAAGGAGAGCAATACTCACCATATCATCATCGTCTATCATGATTCCTACACTTCCAAGCTCATCTCTGCGGGTGATGAGCTTGTTCAGATATGTAGAATTTGTGTCGCCCTTTTCACACTTGATTTTCCAAAACTTGTCCTTCAGCGTCAGTTTCCTCTTGTCGCTCTTGTTCTGATATAGGTCCTTCAATGTCTTCCATATTGAAAATGGAGCCTCCTTCCCATGGAGACTCGAGACAATATGGTCTCGAACTCCCTCCAGACAAATCCTCCTTTCTCTCGCCACACATTTCTTCCATTCCGCCAATTCTTGGGCATTAGTTGTTTCTAGCTTGGAGACTTCTTGATCAATGAAGTCCTTCAAACCATTGTCTTCTAATATCGCTTCCATTCTCTGTAATTTGAGCTACCATCTAGGGCGTACTCGAGTCTCAAGTCATTGAACGCCATTGGTGAACTTTGAGATGTGATAAGAAATCAATTTTGTACCTACAATCAAGAACTTCAAACTTTGAACTTTTCCCTTCTCAATATGTTGTTCATAGCTCTTATTACCTTTGCTCTGATACCATGTACAAATTCTACTGTCGATTAAACTGATTATGCAATATAATTCTACTATCAAACTTGTGGAAGCCTAATCAATTTTGAGAAAGATAAAATAGAACACATATAAAAGAGAAGATGAATCAATCACACATTAAACACAGAAGAATACTCTGGAGAAATCCTCAACTAAAAGCCCCACTATCTGTATTATCATACAAGTGGAAATATCTTAGGATTACAAAAAGATTTAGCTCTCAAGCTATCCATCTCTCAGTACAATCCCTCACTGTTGCTCATAGATAGACTAGACAACACATATTCCTTCTCCTCTATCCTCCAAGCCTCCTATTTCCTTGCACAATTTTCCGTGGGTCCTCCAGCTGTAACCAGTGTGATTCTCACCTCACATACTACTCTGACCTATGTAAAAACTATGCAATCCTTAAGGAATGAATTCCTTCTGCATGCAAGAGATTTTCTTATATGAAAATCCTAGCAACTGATAGTACATTGTCCTTGCCTTTAATATCAACTGGGTCTTTTGTCTGAACTGACATGCATGAGTTATTTACGAGAGAATATTCAATTATTTGGAGAACACTAGTTGCATGCATGCATGCATGCATTAACTAACTGAACTTATAATTAGTTCCACAAACTGTTTGGAACTAATCTAACTGGACTTAACTCAGTTAACTGAGCTAACTAATTACAACCCATCCTTATCTCCTTAATTAAGGGATAACTTCCTCAATCAAAGGGATAACTCTTGCATGTCTTCACAAAGACTTCATGTTTGAATTTCTCCAACTGATGAACTCAAGATGAATTAATTAATTATTTTTCAAACAACTGGTGAGACTAAAATTCGAATTTTAACTCAAGGACAAATTAAAATTGGAATATATCCTGAAATTATATCTATAGCAATGCTATTTTTAGCATTTCTTGTTGCCATTTTCAACAGATTTACCCCTTCCTATTCATCTTAGCAGCAGATGCGCTGGGTAGGTACATAAATCAGAAGGCAAGATCCTCCCACCTCCAAGGGCTAAGAATTTGGGGGAATGATCTACTCATCACCCACCAACAATTTGTGGAAAATATCATGCTCTTCTGCCAAGCCACCCTAAGGGAAGTCACCAGTATAACAAATATCCTTAATACCTTTATGGAAGCCTTGGGAACCATGATCAATAACGACAAATCTTGTATATTCTTCTTCAACAACCAAGGAAATGTGAAGACCTACCTTGCTAGAATTCTAGGCGTCAGTACTTGCACCCTACCCACTAAATACCTGGGTATGGCCCTCTCAAACACCCCACTAAGAAACAAATGCTGGAAAAACATCCTCCAAAAATTACAGGGTAAACTCAAAAGTTGGACCTTTCATTCCTTAAACATAGTTGGAATAACTTTCCTGCTCAAGGCAGTTTTGCAGTCGATTCCCATTTATCAACTATGAGGAATGACGGCCCCAAAAGGAACATGTGCCAAAATGGTTGACATATTTAAAAAATTCCTCTGGGGAGGTGCCCAACAGCTCAGGAAATGGGCTTTCGTGTCATGGCAGGGCCTCACCAAGAAAAAAGAGGAAGGAGGGTTAGGACTTAGGGACCCCTACCTCCTCAACTAAACCATGGGAGCCAAACTTTCGTGGAGATGGATGAATGGGGGTAACGACCTATGGAAGAAAATATGGACGCGAAAGTATAGCATGCCTTTGAAAACAGAGGATATCCTCAAACATTAAGACCCCCCTAAGGGATCAACAATCTAGAATATAGCAACAAACAATAGACACCTCATACAACAACACACCTTTTGGGAATTTCACAATGGGAAAACAGATGCCTTTTGGGTGGACTCTTGCTAGCAAACAGAGAAACTGGGAGAGAATCTGGAGATCACGAAAATATACTAGCAGATCTGAAATAGTAATACACAGGTAGTGGAAGAGTACTGGAAGGAGGAGCAGGGAGAGGTAAGTTGGAGGAAATGAAAGACTAGAGTAGACTGGGACCAAGCGGTAAACACAAAACAATGGAGCAAACTGGACAAAGAATTAAGGACAAGGCAGATAATGATACGTCATGATGATGACGTCCTGGGATATGAACATACCACCAACGAAACTTTCTCCATAAGTGAAGCCTATGATATTCAGAACCGGTAGGAGCAGGAAGGACACGATAAAACATGGGACAGAATTTGGAAGGGGTGGTGGTGGCCAAAAGTAACCCACTTCCTACGGATAGTCTACAAAGTGTGCATCTTGACCTGGGATCAGTTACAGAAAAGAGGATTCCAGGGACCCTCCCTTTGTGGGCTATGCAACCAAAATGGGGAAGATATGGAACATATCCTTAACAATTGTCCATTTGCAGAACAGAAATGGAGACAAATGCCAGAAATTTTCGAAAGGCTGGATAGAGATCCAAACAATATCAGAGGAAGAATATCAATATGGTAAAACCACATATATTCCAGCCCCATGGTAAATAGGGCTTGGACCCTAAGCCTGGGATTCACCCTATGGGCCATATGGAAGGAGAGATACCGCAGACGTTTCAAGCATAAAATGACCTTGCAAGAAAAAGTGTGGGAAGGTATTGAACAAAACATGAGAGAAACAATCTTGGCAGAATCATGGAAAAAAGAAGATTGGTAGGTGCCACCCCAAGAAGGACGGATACTACAAAAAATAAATTTAGCACGGGTAATGATAAACAAGAACGCATGGAAGACAAGCAAAGCTGTCATAAGCTCCAGGTCCCACATTTCCCCTCTAGTCGAAGGAATCATCAAGATTAACTTCGACGGGGCCTTCAAAGGTAACTCGAGTGAAGTATATCTTGGGGGCCTCTTCCGAGATTCCCAGGCCAATACCCGCTTCATCTATGCTGAAATATGTGGGATTGCTAGCAACAATGAGGTGGAGTTTACTAGAGTTAGACAAGAC
This sequence comes from Pinus taeda, assembly GCA_000404065.3. Classification (NCBI taxonomy): domain Eukaryota; kingdom Viridiplantae; phylum Streptophyta; class Pinopsida; order Pinales; family Pinaceae; genus Pinus; species Pinus taeda. Next base: position 120,121 of record APFE030512942.1, read on the forward strand.
CTACTAATAGTTATTAGGCTGGGGTACAGAAACCTGGAAGTGGAGGGCGGTTATCGCCCAGTAATCAATACAATGAAAAAACTCAACAATGGCACTAAGTGGGACAAACTTAGTTAGAGATGGAGAATAGCAAGATTAATTCAAGAAATAGGGGAAATTATCCCCAAATTTGACTACATTTAGGCCAAACATGTAAGGAGAGAAGGAAACAAGGGAGCGGATTTCCTTGCAAACCGGGGATGCACCCATCAGCAAGATCACTTGGACAAACAATGGCCAATCCAACCAATGGACACAACCTTTGAAACCTTGAAGACAATCCTGGAACAAGATTGTACGCAATATGAGGGGAGACAAAATCAGACAACCCAAGCCCCCGATCGGGATGAGGGTGGTGTCAGAGGCACCAGGCTTGAGTTCGCCTGGGAAGTATGGTGAAATTCATTGCAACTGCACCCCACATGCTCAAGGCAGGGAGTGCAGTTTCCTCTGCCTTGAATGCATGGGAGGTGAGCTGGGAAGGAGGGAAAGGGGGACATAAGGGAAGTTGGTGAAGTGGGAAGGTGTATTGGACATGTAGGGAAGGTGGAAGGTATAACAAGGAAGGAAAGAGTAGCAAAGCAGAAGGGAGGGGAAGCAACGAAGGCTGTCGGCAATCGACTATCTGGTATGTATACTGGCTTTGGCCTTATTTAATTCATAAGATCTGGTCGGGTTCCAAGGAAAATCCCATGAGTTGATGGGAGAGTTGTTGGGAAGGAGGGAGAGGTGCGAGGCCACCCCAGAGAGGCTTAGCTCAGCTAGGGAGAAATCAGGGTAGGCAAGGGGGAAATATCGCTTGGCTCTGTGCTATTTTTATTCTGCTCTCAAGCAAAAACTAGGGCTATGGCATGGTTGGCACCGTGAGGAGCATGGAAATAAGGCCGAATCAGAGTGATGAACTTGCGGGTAGAGGGCATCAAGGGCTAACCCCGCTTAGGCACTTAAATGCAACTGAGCGAGGTAAGGGGGAGTTGTAGGTAGGGGGTTGGGATGCTAGCAGGGTGGGAAATGGGCTGAGTGAACCTAAGAAAATGGCAAGGCATGACCATATGGGAATAGCCAGGGACCCTAGGGGGCCTGATAGGTAGAGAGGTGAGTCAAAAGAGGACGGGAAATGGTAGGTAGAGGCGAAGCTTTACGAGTATGGGAGCACTAGCAGCACCTGGATCCAGATGGGTCTGCGAGCTAGGATATGGCCACAAGAGGGGGACCAATACCTAAACCAGGGTAAGGGCGCAAGGTAGGGAGATAAGCTTGGGGACTCCTGCTTGAATTCCATCACCACTGGCACCTGTGGGCACAAGGGTACCTCTGCCCGACGTAGGACAAGCATGGTAGTGAAGTATTGCTATTACATTTGCATTGCATTGAGATGAATGATGTAGAGAATCTAACGATGTCGAAATGCATACAAGTTATAAGTCCATAAGGTATGGCTCCAGCAAGACGTGGCTGTGGCCAGGGTAACAAAGGCCTGAAACCTTGGGCAACCAAATGACCAAGCAGGTTGGATGACTGCAGGGGTCACAAGGCCACCGAGAGCACCATAGCTGAGGTAGCTGAGACATACAAAGAGGAAGTAGATGAGGGAATCCGAAAATTGATAGATGGATGGGAAGACCAGGTGAAGAATGAGCTGGAATCAGATGATGAAATTGAAGTCTGGAGAACAATGGTGTTTAATCCAGGAACCACAAGAGGGCGAATTACACAGTTCAAGCACACCCTATACCTATATATTTTTATGAAAAATCTGGTAGGCAAAGCAATTGAGAAAAGTTATGTGGGGATAGTAGTTACTAGGTAGGGCCCTCCCAACTATAGGAGAGGCATGGAGAAGATCCTATTCCAGGTGCATAAATAGGATATGATGGACCGTATCGACCGATGCATCCCTTGCATTGGGAGATCTTTGGAATGCCAGAAGCAACTGCTGATGATCCTGCCCCAGTAGCCTTAGACAATGAGGAGCAGAACGATAAGAAAGATTAGTCTACCTATGCTTAGTTTTGTTTATGTGGATAGCATTTAAATTTTCAGTTATCTATGTTATATGTTATAGTTATATAATTTGTTATCATGAGACTAAAACATACCTAACTCTGCTAGAAAGACTGAAGAATTTATTTTTTGGATGGCATATAATGTAACCGATGGCCAACAAACTTGTTTTCCCCTCGGGGCGAGTTGAGGCCACCACGTAAAATTGTGTGGTGTAAATTTTCCTTATATACATAATAAAAAATAGACGGCCATACCAAGCATCGCAAAAAAAAAAATTCAAAGAAACAAGCACACAACTAAACTACTGTAGATGTTCAAGGCAACACCTCGTCCAAGGTAGTGGGCTGAACTGCCCAAGACTCAGTTCTGCCTTGAGAAATAACTCAGATCCGATTACAAATAACGGATGTAAAACTCAATGGATAGCTTCCTTTATTAAAATATATGAGAAAAATAATTACAGCATAATGAAGCTCTTATCTTTTCCTCAAATTCAACAATTGTTCATCTCCCATCTCTCAGCTCTTATCCATTCTCCTACATCTTATCTAAGAATTGTCCATCTCCTATCCACTAATTATCTTTCCATTATCCTCCCTATTATCCTTTAGTTCTCTAATTATTTCCTCTCTTTGATCTATGTTTTCATTTAAATACACAGAGAGAAAAAGGAAATTACAACAAAGTTGATTACAAAATGATTTCCATTACAATTTTGGATTGATTACATAATCTTAATAAACAAGATTAGATATGAAATATTTTACCATCATGATGTAGTTGGAACAAGTCGAATCTAGTATTGCAACTGGAAGAATTTGGAAAACGGTTGCAACAACAAATTTGAGAAAATCTTCTTCGAAGAACCTTCTGTTTCTCTTAATACAAACCGAATTTTGGAAAACTGTTTACAACAAAACTAATGCGGTCCGTTCTCGACAAAGCCCATGTTTTAGATTTTCTAGATTCTCCTTCATTTGTCTGAAACGTCCAATGCAAAACTGTCACTTCTTATTCCAGTGAATTTCTGAGTTGAAATGTTTAATAATGAGCTAAAGATCAAAACTGCAATCTAGAAAAGATCTTAGAGGCTAAAATCGTGAGTGATGTTACAACAAATTCATTAATAAACCATCATTGATAAAACCATGCATAATAATCATTAATTTATTAAAAATAAAGGAGAAGAAACAATATTTATCCATAAGAGCATAAATAATTATAAAATGGAATTATATGATACATTATGATAAATGACATGATAAAGAAAGGTAGAAATGGATTAAATAGGTGTTAAAAAGTGATAATAATAATGACAAATTAGTGGCCCAACACTCATAAAACACATCAATCAAAACTATACAGGGCTTGAAGAGGCCAAACTGCCTCAACCCTTCAAATACTGATTCCAACTCACAGTTGGACATCACAAACAATCACTTAATTGGTCTCTACCCAAGTCTTCCAAGGCTCTAGGGAATTTGTTCCAACCAAGGCTCCAGGAATAGTAACTCAACCCAAAACTTTCTCAAGGCTTTTAGAACATTTGTCCAATCAGGGTTTCTAGGATTAGTAATTCAACCCACCAAGGGATTCCATAACATTTGTAAAATCAAAGATTCCAAAACAGGTAACTCAACCCAAGCTAAAGGAAACATGAGAAAGAACCAGAAAAACAAAGAAATGAACCCACAATACCATGACTATATAGGAAATGGTAAGGCTAGGAAAATGCATTGTCGATCCTCGAAATCCTCCATGTCAATGACATATCATAACCAAGAAACCACATGCATGTGCCATGGATTCCAAAACTAGCAAGGAAATCATACATGCAACTTAGTACTTGTAAGAAAAACCATTGTAGTTGTTGATCCCGATGTCCTCTTGCGTTTTCCTACTTTTCCTTTGCCTTCTTGCTCCAAATTCCAAGTATGCCACACTTCCCCAAGAATGATCTAAGAAAACTCTAAGTGTCTTAGAGTATGAGAGATAGAGAGAGAGAATAGAAGAGAGCTCCACCAAAACATGTCAAAATCTTGCCAAATTATCCTCAGAAGCCTTTTTATCATTGAGGCCTATATTTTCTTCAATTTCCTCCTCACATGCAACTTGTGACCTTTCACTTTCCTTTCCTCCTAAATTCCTTTATTATCGTAAATAAATTTCCAATAAATGCCTCATGCCTTTCCAAAGCCTTTTCCATTCATTTTCCATTGCCTTAGCCATAATAAACCAAATGAACACCCATTAGGATGTTTTGTCCACCATTCAGCTTGGAATATGTGTCCCATAATTGTGGTCTTATATTTTTATATTGACATGGATTTTTAACTAGGTTTGTTACATTTCAACTTAAATTTCTTCTTATGCAACTAATGACTTATGTATATGATCAATTATTAATGGTTTCCTTTCACAGTTACCAGAGAAAGACATTTGCAGATATACGTATTCAGAATTCAAGAGAATTAACACAACATTTAGTAAACAACGCATAAAGAAACCTAATATAAGTGGAAGCCCATAAGGGAGAAAACCATGAATGTTTGATTGAAAGTGATGTGAAGGAAAACTCTTACTTCCCAATTGCATCAGATTTTTTAAGGCTCTAATCTACAAGAGGTTGCTACCTCAAGGAATCTCCAACTCCCACAAAGTTTTTTGCAGGCTACAACCCACAAGAAGCCCCTACCTCAACATGCTACAACTTGTTCTTTATCAAGCTACAACTTGAAAGGAGATTGCAATCTCCCAATCACAAAACAAAGTCAAGTTTTATGGTTACCTGATATCAATTTCTACCCTCATGTTTGTTGCTCATCTTCTATGCTTTTCTTTTGCGATTATGTTCCTTTTCTACTACTCTTCTCTTCTTCTCCTAACCAAAATGTTGCACATGAACTCTCTCATATAATAATCTTCTTCACATCCAAAAATTATTTTATCATTCAACAATGTATCTTTTATATGCATAGCTTATTTATTATTTGTATTCTATGAAGGAATACAAAATAAGGAGTTGTATTTTGGGCTTCTAAAGCTCTTCACCATCTGCCTCTTCATTTTCAAATCTTAAAATTAAAAAATTGTAAAATAAAATAGAGCTGAAATAATATATCTCAACAATAATGATTACAAGAGACAAATCAGATTTATATTAGCTACATTTTCAGAACTTGTTCCATACCTTTTTCTTGTTTAATGAAAACATATATTTTCCAGCTTGTGTCTCAATATATCATGTCTCTTTTTTACACCATGATAACCAATCAACATATTTATTTAACAATGTTCACCTTTACATTAATTATAATATCCTTTGCACTTCACATCACTTATCATCCTTTGCATTCCAAACAATCTTGCAACATTGGAAGTGTATCAATCAACATAAACATGATCATTTCACATATATGCCAACATTACCAACATTCTCCCCTTTGGCATTGATGGAAACACAACAATCCCTTCTCCTATTTGTCCTCCTCTTGTTCTGCCCCACAAAAAAAATACCTTAGCTCTACTTACCCCCTTTGACATCAATAACAAGGGGTTGTAGAAGTTGTTCAAGTCATCTAGTTGTTTACATGTAATGGCATTAATTCGTTTCATATATTTAGTGTATTCTACATGTGTACTCGTTAGAGCTGCTCCAAATTTCAAACAAGCGGTGCTTCAAATATGCTTTGGAAAATAAACCCTATTTGGAATGTAATTAACACTCTCTAAACTATGAAAGGCATTAGGGCACAAAACCAGTGTGGACCTCCATGGTTGCAATAAGAGTGCATTGTCAACAAAAGGACGTGTATGATCCTCATAAGAATAATAAATAACAGCTCAAATTAGGGCATAAAACTTTAAACGTTGCTCCATTTAATAGTTGTATACATTCAACGTTATTACTAAATTATGTAAACATTGTGCTAATATTTAATGGTGTGTCAACCCTAATTATAGTGCTGCCCTCATTCATATATACTAATGTTGCCTCCAAATAATCATTAACGCTACCTCCATGAATATATATTGCCTCCAAATAATAATTAACGCTACCTGCATGAATATATATTAAGGTTGTTACCAAAGACATTGTTGACATTAACGCTAATGACAGCCACATTAATTATTTTATTGCATTGTTAAATTCTTGAGTGTATTGGAAACACATTGCAGATTGTTGGCAATAATAAGCGTTGTTGTAATGTTGTATTGCATCTATATATATATAAAAGAAGGCCGCATTATACATAATGTGAAAGACAATAGGAAGGCCGCAATCATGTTCAAGGCAGGGTTTTGAACATCACATGGCATGAAAACGGATGCCTTTAGCTATATCCAACCCTTGTTACATGTCATGGAAACACTGCACTGATCCATGCGCTGGTGTCATTTGCCAGATTTAATGAGGCAGCGTATACTTCTGCTCCACGCTTACGCTAACCATTTTAATGCATCGGTAGCAGTTCTGCTTCATTAACGATCCAATTGCTGTAAATTTTACATTTGATTGACCCCTCACACCTTCGCTTGTTTATAATTGCATTAATGATGCTTCTCAGACCTTCGCTTGTACAAATTATGTTGAATAATTGCATTTATGTTACATGAAATATATGTAACTTCAAGTTTGTTGATTACAGATTATCGACATCGCAAGAGGCGGGATTTACTATTATCCAACATATGCGACACATATTCAACTCATATAACAAGCCATGGCACAGAATCAATGTCAACGCCACCCTTAAAGAGAATATGGCAACGCACTGGGTGATGATTTGTGTACAGTTAAGAAAGTAGGTGTTCAATAAAATAGCACGATCCAAATTAGGGCATAAAACCCTAAAAGCTCCTCCATTTCCATTTGTAAACGTTGCTCCAATTGCAAATTCATTGCTCCAAAACATACATCTAAAATTGAATGCTGCTCCAGAAATAATAAATAAATAAATGTCAGATTGTAACGCCATTCATATAATGTTTTCCAAAGAGTAATCGTACAATAATATTAACGTTGTGTAAAATGTTTGGAACGATGTCTCATTAAAAGATGTGAATAACCTTGCCTCATTAAAGTGGAGGCAATCGTAAAGGAGCAAGTTGCCATAGTAAACAAGAAGGCTGCAAGCAGCGGCAGTCCGTGTAGGGGCTGAAATCCTTAATCAGTTATAATGCAGTCCGAAGACCTGATCAATTCGCATCTGGTAGAAATAAAATTCCAAACTTTCCAATTAGAAAAATATAATTCAGAACACCCCAATAGCGATAACCCTCTGATTATACATTTTTACAGTAGGAAAAAGACGAGTTTGCAATGCCTATGTAGAAAGGGATCCAAGGAACCTTGCAACGAGGCTATCACTCGCTATGAGTGTGCTATCCACTTTGGTTATGAGTGTGTTATCGGTTATCGATTGTTTATTTTTAGTTTTTGAGACAACTATATAATTATATGAGGGTTTCAATGGGGAGCATGTTCATATTGAGGTATTGAGGTATTGAGGGGAATATATTGAGGAAAAAATGACATAAGGTATTGAGCATATACTAAAGGTAAAGGGTTTTATATTAGTAGGTATAAAAAATGGTGCTTAAAGTTAATGGAAAAAGTATAAAGGGGTGTAAAAATTGTTAATAAAAAAATGGATAAACACTAGTAGGGGTATTTTTATTTGGGAAAGTGTATTGGGTTTGTATTTAAATGGGGAATGTGTATTGGGTTTGTATTGGCTCGAGGTTAAATAACATGATTTTAGAGATATTTTCCAATATGTAGATAAATTAAGGATATTTTTTAGTATACCACGAACTCACGTGATATGTCGATATGTGAGATACATTGAGTGAATCCCGGGTGTCTGTATATATAATGATTTATATAGTTTTATTATATAAAGCTAACTGAGAGAGGGAGTTGGGTAATTTTTAATATACGTTTGTTTAATTTAAATGGATGTAATATCAAATTTGATTAACTATCTTAATAATAATACCAAATTAAGTATGGTTGTATAGAATATAGTCAATTTGTGATAGAGACTTATTATTAGCATAACCACATTATAGGGTGTATATCAAGTTCTAGTGGTAAATCTACTTGATATACGGTGGTAGGCTTACATAAACTACATTAATAATTATTAGGTGTATAATGTAAAGATAGATGCTAAAAATTAAATATTTGTAATTGTTAATAATGATATAAATAATAATATGGTTATTATATTAATACTATACTATATATTAATATAATGATATGTTTTTATATAATATTATATTAATAGTTATATTTCAAACTATAAAATAATTAACATAATATTCTAAACCAAGAGATTAATAAACTCAAGAAATTTGTATTATAAACCCCCGTTGGACTATAAACCCAAGAGATTTAAATTAGACCCTAGGACTACTATTATAAATCTCGTGAATAATATTATACCCTAGCAATATGAACCCTTAGATTAATAAACCAAAGGGATTAGTATCATAAACACAAGGGAATATAAACCCATGGGAATAATATTAAACACAATGACTTAATATTATAAAGTGAAGGGATATAAACCCTAAAATAAACATTAGACTCTAAGATTAATATTATAAACCTTAGGATTAACATTATAAACATATGCTATTAAGAAACCTAAGGGATTTTAAACCCATGGGAATAACATTAAATCTTAGGATTAATATTAAATCCTAGGAACATAAACCCTAAGATTAATATTATAAACCATAGGATTAAATATAAACCGTAAGATTAATATCATAAACCCAAGGGATTAATAAATTCATTGAATTAAAATTAAAAACATGAGGGATTATAAACCCAATGGAATAACATTAGACCCTAGGATTAATATTAAACCCTAGGAATATAAACCGTATGATAAATATTATAAACCGTAGTATTAATATTATAGAGCCAAGGGAATAACATTAGGCCATTGGATTAACATTAAACCCTGGGAATGTAAACCATATGATTAATATTATAGATCTTTTATAAACCTTATGATTAATATTATAAACCCGAGGAAGTAATATAAAAAATCCAAGGGACTAATATTAAACCCAAGAGATCAATATTATAAAATCAAGGGATATAGACCCTAAGATAAATATTATAAACCCTAAAATAAACATTAAACCCGAAAATTCATATCATGAACTTTATAATTAATGTTATAAACTCAATGGATTAATATTTAAAACCCAAGAGAATATAAATTCAAGGGAATAACATTAAAATCTAGGATGAACATTAAACCATAGAAATATAAACCCTAAAATTAATAAACCTAAGGGATTAATATTGTAAGCCCTAGGAATATAAATCATATGATTAATATTATAAAACCAAGGAATTTATATTATAAGCCCAATGGATTATAAACCCAAGGGATTTATATTAAAGCCTACGATTAATATTATAAACCATATCAATAATATTATACCCTATGAATATGAACCCTTAGATTATGTAATGTTCCTATACAAGAATTTAAGTGATAATACTTTAATTGTTGAGCCATATATTATGAAATATGAGAGCATGAGTACAACATATAAATAAAGTAGTGCACCTGGGCTTGTCTCAAGGACAAGTTGGACCAAACTTAGGTGGTAGAATAGTTGGAAAGATGGATATTCAATCGCTGCTCTATTATGCTTTGCGCTATCCTAGTAAATTGTTGATCTCTTGACTTTGGCCTATTGGAAAGTGCACAAAAAATGCCTAGAAAATTCTGCCATTTTAGCCTTAGACTCCTTGAACTAAACACGGAAAACCTAGGAGGGAATTTTTCTGATTTTGCTTTGTATTTTCAGCCTCTTGGGAGCTACTTTCCACCTACATCACCTAACTTTCGGCCTGCTGGAAAGTGCCCAACACCTGCCCATAAAATTATTTCTTTTTAGACTTAGACTCCTTGGACAAAACCCAGAAAAACCCAGAAGATAATTTATCTGATTTTGACTTTGGACTTTCGGCCTCTTGGGTGGCTAAATCAACCTCTGCATATTTTTCGCTACCCAGAAAACATGTAGTCCCTTCCTTTCGTTTGCGTGGCTGGATGAGCTATGAATCACTACTGGAAACTCCTACAGTCTCTATGGAACAACCTCCCTATGGTGGGAATGGATGGTCCCCCTGAAGTAGAGGTTAAATCTTTCGTGCGGAAGACTCGTGGCTAAACAGCCAGTAGACTCGCTAAGCAGCAGAGTGTACAAGAGTGAGTTTGTTTGTCAAAAATTCAAAACGAAAAAAAAGTGAGAGCTGATCTCTCTTTATAACTCCTTGGTCCCCCTTAGCCTCTTGTGGGCCCCTCCATCCATCCATTTGATTTTCCCTCCAAGCATATCGAAAGCCTAATTCGAACTCCTATGTGGGTAGCCCCAACATTCCACTAACGGCTAAATAAAGTCGATTTGGCCCCTAAGTCCCTAAGTTGAAAGTGTTGGGCCCTCTTAGTAAAAAATGTGCAAAATTGTGTACCAACACCCTGTTACTAATGTGTTTGAGAAGGGACATGAAAATCCTCCCCTCCCAAATGTTGCTCGCCCTTAAGCAACCTCAAAGATACATGCTCCAAAATATGTTCACCCTCCCAGGTGGCATCCTCATCTTGAAATTTCTTCCAATGCACCAAACATTGATTGTCATCAAGCAATGCCTAAACAAACACCCTTTCTCACTATGGACCCCCAATATCATTGCAAAGTTAACTAGGGTCCCAAATGTGCCATTGGATCGTTCGTCATCATTGTACTATACCATAGTGAAGGAGTCCCTTGATACCAGGATCCCAAGCCAACCTGATCAATGTGAAGCCCCCCTTGCATCACTCATTATCCTACCAGATATGGGCATTAGAACCCTTATGTCTATCACCAATAAGTAGAGTATCCTGACGATGTAAAACTCTGCCCAAACCCTCATGATGTTTCTCTACTAAGTAGTCCATCTCATGCACTACAAGAGTAAACTCCTGAAGATGCAATCCAATCTTGGTGAAATTGAACCCTCGTCTACCCGAGCCTCCCCTGATCTCCTCTTATTGATCACCTTGCCACACCAATTAAGTTCCCCACACTTTTAATGAATCACTAAAACCAAATGGAAGATCTGCATGACCCTTCCCTATAGAAATGTTGGCTTGATGCGGCCTAACCCAAGTTTGGAGTTCAGTTAACCAAACAAATACCAGTACTACTAGCCCTTACGGCAATATTCTGCGGAGCGTGGACTAAGGTCTCACTCGAAGTAGTATCTGAGGGGGCTAGAACTAGGTTTCCACACCCTGGGGATGTCTTGATGGTTTCAAGTTGTCCGCGGTTTGACCCTACGCACACGTTGCTACATGCACTTCCCCGTACCTCGCAGCCTGAGATTCTCCCTTCGCGCAACCTTATTCAATGGCCAAACAGTGTTATTAACCAAGTCCTTAATAGTAACCCGATAACAGTTGATTAACTTAGCTTATTTGTACATGTTTAGCTATACTCAGCAGGATTCACCATTCATACAAGTGCGCACAATAACTAAAACAGTATAATTGCAAATGATATACATATAATGACTCAGTACAAATACACCAAATTGGTAACAAAGCTTCTCTTTACTATTCTCTTATCTTATTACAAACTCGACTCTACCTTGCACACTCAGCTGCAGAGGTCTGCACACTCAGCTGCGAACTCTACACACTCAAGTGCAGAGCCTATTCCTACTCTACGATCCAAGACACACTTCGCACTTCTACTTAAGCTCTAAGATCTTCCTTCTCCATCCTCTATTATATATATTTACAACATAGAGCCTCGCTCTTATCTATACAATCCCATGGTCGACAGACCATGGGTAGGCCGACACTACATTCAAAACTTAGGGCGGATAGCCCTATGACTCTTGTTATGTTCCTATACCAATAAGTGTCATATATCATGATTGAATTGGTTTAGTTCTGTAATATGTACATACCTTTGCTTCTTGTAAATGTTTTCCATATTCAAATATTCAAAAAATTAAAAAATGTAAAGAGGGTATATCCTACAAAAAGAATAAAAGGATAAAAAGAATGAAAAGGTCAAAAAAAATGAAAAATGAACCCCAAGAAAAGGAAAAAGACCAAGAAAGTGTGCAAGTCCAAATGCCACTACTATTTTACTTTTTGTGCAATAAATAATTGTGTGCAACTTGTAACTTATGCCACAATCCATGGTGACCAAACAATTTAATCTTGGTTATTCCATGTTTTCAATTTTATGCTTAGAGATAGAGAATAAAATCTGACCAAACTATTGAACCCTTGTAGATAAGTAGATAGGTAGAGTAAATAAAAGAGCTCAACAGTTTAATCTGATCCCTTGGATGTAATAAGGATAGACTTAGATAGAATTCCATTGTAAAGAAAAGAAAAGTTTGATAAGGGTTTGCCAGTTTAAGTGCACTCTAATAAAGAGAAGTAAAAATGGTAGGACAAGTAGGTAGGGTAAGTAGATGAATGGTTACAGAATTATGTATGATGAATGGTTAAGTTATAATCTCAAATCATTTTCTTTCATTATTACATTACTTTGGCAAAGAAATGTATGACAATGAAGACATTTACATCATGGACAAAAGTCAAACTAATTAACCTCCTCACTCATTTTCACCTAAATTTTACTAATTTCCCATAAGTACTAAAGGCACCAACAACCTGAAAGTTGAAGGGGCTTAGAGCATTTTTCTAACTTCTAGACGGACCAGACTCTTGGCCCAATAACTTGTAAGGCCTAAGTGCTAAAGCCCCTTCATAAAAATCCACCCCCTCCATATTTCATTCATACCCTTTAAATTATTTTCCTAAGGTGAAATTACTCTTTTACTTAGGAAAATGAAGGTTTTTCACAAAAACCCCCAAAATACATTCTAACCCAAGTTATAATGTTAAATGATGAATGTTTATTCGAAAAACATTAACTTAGCGCAATTTCCTTTCATATTCATATTAACTTTAATTTTTATTATTTATTTAATTCTCAGAGAAATTACCCTTTCCCGTATACATTATTAATAAAAACCCCAAAATTAATAAATATCTCGTCCCGAAGGTTTGAAAAATATACCACAAATATAGGTAACAAAGTTGGATTAATTAATCAAAGTTTGATTAATTAAGAGCCAAACTCCTATCGTACTAAAATGAATTAATTAATCATTTGGGTTAATTAATAGCCTCCATGCCAATCATATCACCCTTGATATCATTAATCTTCATTAAGCCTTTATTCGTCCAATCACGTCACCCCCGATATAATTAATTTCATTTAATTATGATAATTAAACTATCGGGTCCCCAAAATTAATTCCTTGACACCCATCTACCCCTGACTACCATTCGATCTTCCTCCCCTCATCCAACGGTCCTTGCCTCATATCGCACGGGCCTCTTGGTCAAACTTTAACCATGCGATACGAGTGGTTTTGAATTTTCGCCGATGCTATGTGTCAATCAGTGTGTGGCATCGTGCAGCCCTTCACCAAAACCACCAACCTCCCATAACCAGTGTTATCAAACCCGCTTATCGCCTCCAATAAACAAAAAACTGTCACATTGTCAGTTCACACCAACTGTCTCTGTCCCCATTTACATGACAAAAGTCATTGACTTGCACATAAAAACAAAAAGCCTCATTCTTTTTCTTTTTTCAGAGAAAAAGAAACTTCTGTTCATGAACGCACAAAGTACATCTAGACCAGCAACTGACTTCCAACTGCCAACCACCATCAGTTGCCGAACTCCGAGCCACTGCAGACCACTATGTGAACCCAACAGAGCTTTCATGACAACCATTTGCCCTTCAGACAACCAAAACGAGGTATTTACCCTATTTCTACTCAAAAACACCAATTTGTACTAAAATTCCACCAAATTACTCTAAAAAGTTCAAGTCGTTTAGTACAATTACGCTGTTAATTGGTCCCAAAACTTCCCCAATTATCTGTTTCACCTGAAAACCTTGAAAAACCATAAGTTTCTTCCTTGAATACACAAGAACCAAGGATGGAAGCTCCCATTGCCCTAAATGTCACTCCAATCAATACTCCCGACAAGGATTTGGACCACCTTCCCTTGGCCGATAAAGATTTTCAGATCAAGGACCTTACCTTTGAAGAAACCCCCTTGAAACTATTCTCCAAATATCGGGATAATTATCTAAACAACACTATTAAAATAGGACTTTAGGAGTCAAACCTACCTAAGTATCAGTTCTCCACTGTCCATACCTTCCCATAAATTGTCCACCAATGCCATTCAAACTACAATCCCAATTTAAGAGCTATAATGTCCTCTGACCAAAAAATCCTTTTTACTATTACAACAAAGTCTATAAATGAGATGTTGTAGGTACAGCCTGGCCAGGACCTCACTCCTCTTTCCATTGCAAATTTACTAGAGAAATCTTCAAGGTTGTCGAGTGCTGAAGTTAACCAAAATTTGTCAGACTTTCATGGAGGAAAAATACAGGCCCAATGACCCCCCTCCTTATATGTCAAGCTTCTTTACAACTAGTGAATATGTTGATGAATCGACCTTGGCCTACATGTGTATTTTCACCCCTGGTCAACCTCCTGCATCTAAATTTGATTATGCTACATTCCTAGCTAACAAAATGCATGACCAATTCATGAGGTTAGAGAATGAGAGAGTCCTTAAATATTCCTCAGTCCTTTATCATCTTTACCTCTATTATTAGAGTGACAAATTCCCTTTCTCTGTGCAAAAGCTTGACACCAAAGGGAACCCTAGATCAGTCATATTTTGGACTTCCATTTTTCATAACTCACCTTCTTCTCCATATCCTTATGCAGATTTCATTGATAACTTTGTGCATCCAGTCACTATCATGTTGATAGGAATTTCCACCTCATAGAATCAATGATGATATCAAAAGAATTCTTCAGTTCTCTAAACAATACAAGGTTGGAGACTGGTATTTATACCAGAACCATATCGAGATTAGGATTTATGGATGTGAACTGCCTCCCTTCAAGCTTCCCAAGTACCTTCCCATGAGATTATTTTCCTTGGAGTACTACAAGCAAATGATCAACTCGGATGAAATCCATTTCATGAAGGAAAAAAAGAAAACCCATTTAAGAATAAAAAATCACCTAGGACCATTCATTTGCAACAACAAAAAAGTAGGGAAAGAGGCAGAGGAAATCCTAAAGAGAATGAGATTAAAGAAGAGTTTCATATGGATTTATGATCCTCACAGCTTCATCTGTGACAAAAGACAAAAACATAGACTATCCCCCTACATTCATCATAGGATTCCAGAGATAGAACAATATGAAAATCTGAATGAATGGGTGGAGGGAACACTTATAGATAAAGATAGTACTCAGGTTGAAGTAGAAAAAGTTATGAAAGTTTTAGAAAAGAGACTTGATATAGATTCCTTTGAACAGGGGCCTGAAGATTCATCACAAAGGCCAACACCAAAGCATAGTGTAGAGACTTCAGTATAACTAGAGACTTCAGTACAACTAGAGACTTTAGGGCAACAAAAAACATCAGTACAACAAAAGGATTCAGATTCCCAAAGAATTTATGAGGAGTTGACCCAAACTAATACAAACATGGGAAATCCTCCGGTATTTCAGACTCCTCTTAATGAGGAAAGAGTTCAGAAAAGAAGTAGAAATGAGGCCAGCCCCCCTACAGTACCATTGGACCAAGTTTATGTAAAGAGGCAAAGATTGAATCCTCTATCTGACGAGGAATATCAAGAAACCGGAAGTGATACTGTGCAGAAAATATTGGTAGGGTGGACACCATCTACCTCCCAAACACAGGCATTAAGCAAACAACAAAGTGTAGAAGTGTCATCATGAGAGCAACTTTAGAACAAAGCCAGGATTTAAAGGAGAAATACAAGGAAATTAAGGCTAGAAATGAGAAGCTCAAAGCTCAAACCTATGCCCATTATTTGAAAATGGCACCTACAAATTAGACCAGATTGATGTTAGCTTTTGACATCAAGGAGGGAAAAATGCAGATGAGTTTCTTGAAACCAATGGTACAATAGCCAAAGTCCATGGTTGGTTATTTCAGAACTAATTTTGAAGTCCTTGCCAATTACATCGACCCAATTGACGAGATTGAGCTCCATAAGCAAATGGGTGAGATGGTCTATTCAACACTGACCAATAAAGCCATCACTTCACATCAATTGGAGAATTCTCTAACTAATACTATAGCATAGTTGCAATTAGAAAGAGACTCTTCTTAGGCTAAGGATACCAAGATTAAATCATTGGAAGAACTGGTAATTGAGTTGGGACATGATACCAAAGATGTTAAGGTAGCAGAAAAACTAATAAAGAAAAAGAATGATGACATTGCTGCACTTAGGAAATAGCTCAAGCTTCCTCCCCTAGTACATCTATAGATAGCAGAAGTAATTGAAAAGAAAAACAAGGAAGAACTTATGGACTTGGTCCTTAAGTTAAATGAGCAGTTAAAGGAAACATAGCAGGAGCTAGAAAAGGTATTGCAGTACAAATAGGGTGAGTCGACCACCTGGCCTCCAACTGTAATACCAATAATTTCTACAGCAGTGCCATCTACCATTGCATCAGCTTTGGCACCAAATATTCCTTTAACAATAGTTGAGCCAATGACTACACCAGCAGGAACATAAGAAGTAGCAGCAAACCCAACAAAACAGACAGAGGACCTGATAAAGTCCATGGAAGAAATGAAAATCTAAGCCACTGAGATAAAGAAACTAAAAGAAATGGTTAACAACTTGGAGAGTAATTATGAGCTGTCACAAATCAATTACACTGAAGAAGAAACAAAGAATAGGAGGATGATAGAAAGAATTAGAACATTAGAGAATGATCTAACCATGGAAAAGCCTTTGAGAGATATCATAGAAATCTTATGGACCAATATCATTGATTCTATCAATGATTTTTGGTCATTTATTCATATTATTTTTGAACAAACTAAGTTGGTAAAACTAGCTACTGAATCCATAAGGAAGACTCGGGAAGAATTGGGAGAGAAGCCTGAAGAGGCAACCCAATTAATCAACTTTTTGAACAGCAAAAGCAAGCAACAGTTAGAGAAATAGGATATTAAGGATAGGACTGGTACTATCCTATAAATTAAGAAAGTTCTTACCAAGAAGAACTTAATGCCAAACATAGAAAGAAGATGCTAAAGCATTCGGGAGGACATAGATGAATTTATGTTAAAATATGGCATTCTAAGAGAAAAAGGCTTACCAAGTCCAATGGTTATAAATGACAAACTTATGACTCATGAAGATTATGTTGAAAAACTGCACAAGCAAGCCAGCTCTTCCACAGTGAAAGCACTGCCTACAGGAAAAGTGTTGTATGATGGTTTAGAGAACCTTTTTTATATTGAGCATGAAGTCAAGCACCTATTTACTGTTCAGCCCAATTTTGAAAAATACACTAAGGCTGACGAAATATACAAGAAATTAATTAGGATGGAAATACCAAATGATGAATGGTGGTCCAGCATGACAAACATCCTATAATTTACCATGGTAACTCAGAGGTAAATAGAAATATTTACTAAGGTAAAGGCTCGTGAACATGTAAAGAGTATCAGTAGGGAAAAGTAAACAAATATCCAACACATAATCACCATAGCAACAATAAGAGAGAAATCTGAGTTTCAAACTCCAGCTTATGCATGAATAAAGGGACAACAACAATTAGTTTTCCATCTGTCTCTATATTTTTGTAAAAGATATTTTTTAGTTCCTAGAATAAATCTCATATAGTTATGAGATATTTTTGATATAATTCTTGTATAAATACTTCTCCACTCAAAGTATTGTGGGTGGATTCTATTACATTTCTGTATATCTATGTTATCAAGTTGATAAAGCTCTTGTAATCAAACTTGGATTTTTGCTAGAAAAGGAAAGAAAGTTGAGGACATTTCATTAGATTCTTGTGCAGTGTGCCCACAAATAAGTATTCTATCCTTGTGATTTTATGTGTTTCCTATATGTTTCAATGTTTCATGCATCTTAAATCTAAATGGTAAAGTAGTCAAAAGTGTATTAGAATTAGCTTTATTGCTCTTTGCTATAAATAGTTTACCATTTTTATGTTTTCTTCTAAGCTATTTCGGTAAAGGAATTCTTAATTGCTCCTCTATCCCCGTAGCTTTTCTCATAAGTCCCTAGTATAGGATTCTTAATTTCCCTTTGCCAATTGACCTATCTTCCCTTCTTCTTTCTAATCCTAACTCAAGGATTCTTGATTGCCCTCTAGTTTTGAGCAGAAATATCACCCATTTAAGCCACAAAGTTTGTTTTTATTTTGTTATCTAGCTTGTTGAACTCTTACCTCAACAATTTGACTTGATCTAGTGAATTATCCTTAATTGACTCCATAGTCCAATGGCCTAAAAGCCTAGTTTGCCCATCTGTTCCTGAATCCCACCACCAAATCAAAACAAATCCCTCAAGCTTTAATAAATAGCCCAATATCATATTAAAACAAAGCTAAATCATAAAGAGAGAGCCCTCTATAAGTGTAGATTGGCTAGAATCTATACTTAAAAGATTGGTTTGTGGTTACCTTGGATCCTTTCCTTCTTTTAATAACTTCTAGGGAAAGTATGAGTGATAACATAGTGGCGACTCCACTGGGGAAGAACAAATCCTCAGTTAAAACAAACCTTTGAGAAACCTAAAAGTTTGTTTTAAAGTATATTAAAGGATTGTTAGAAGTTATTGTGAAAATTCATAAAGAATAGCATTTTAAAAGACTTGAAATCTGGCTTCAGGGAGAAATCATTACACTAGGGCTAATCCTGATCCAAATCCTCCCCCTGTGTTTGAAAATCCCAACCTGATTCCAAGAATCCTTAGAAGACAAGAAAGTTCATTGAGTCCTAGACCTTTGTACATATCCCAATCATGTCCTATTGAGTGGCTTTTTCTTGAAGATCTTCCTTTTGACGAAAATTTTGAACTATCTCTATTTAGAACTACATTCGACAGTGAAATAGTGGACCTAGTCCAAGATCCAGAATTCCTTAGAGAACTTTAAATCCAACGAGCCAATTTGTCAATTGATAGATATCTGCAGGAGTCCATTCAATCATCTCTTATCACTGATAGAACACCTGAACTTTCTGGAAAAACATCACTTTCTTCCAGTTCATCATTGTTTCCCCACTCTTCTAAAGTTCACTCAACCCCTCCTTTCATCCCTTCACTTCCTCTCCCACCACTCATCACTCAACAACCCACTTGCACCTCCAGTTCTTCCTCCACAACCCAAACACCCCCTGTCACTCCAACTCCAGTTCAAACTATTACCCAACCTAGAATCATGGCTAATAGATATGATCCCCTTGTGATGCCTGCTCCTTTAGGTGCCATGCCTCAGGACTATCAAACTAAAATTACTACATTCGATGGCATTGGAACCTGTACAGCCCAACAAAACACTAAGAAAATGACCGACTATTTTGAGATATATGAAATTGACAGAGTTGATGTTCAAATGAGAATCTTTGTTCAAAGTCTCACTGGGGAAGTTAGAACTTGGTTTAGATCTTTAGCCCCCGAAAGTATAGATAGCTTAAGAGTTCTCTACCAACAATTATTAAATAGATGGGAGAAGAGGAAGGACCCCTTACAAATTTTATCTAAATATGAGAACCTTAAAAGGGGAACTCTTGAAACCATTCAGGACTATTGCACTATGTTCAATAATGTTTATAGTGCCATTCCACTCGACCTTAGACCCCCACTTGGTTTAGCCCTGATCAAATTTCCCGATGTATTTGATTCAGATATGTCTTTCTAGCTAAGAGAAAGAAACCACCCCACTCTAGAGGATCTCCAGAGTGTGGAAGTAAGTGTTGAAGCTAACCTACTTTCTAAAAGAGCCAAAGCTAGGAACGAGAGAAGAATACTTGCTAAAGAAGAAAGTACACCCTTTGAACAAAAGATGGATGTTATAGTTAAAGGAATGGATAGATTGTTAGACAGAGTTGAAACTATTGAAAATAAATCTCCTTGGGATGGCCAACAGGCTAATCTAGGGAGAAATACTAACTTTAGAAAAAATCAAAACCAAAATGCTGGGAAGAATATTCCTGACGAGAATATCAAACCACCTTTCCAAGAGAACTATGTAGAAGCCTCACATTTAGAAGACCCCCAAGAAGATACTTGGATAAATTTAATGGGCCTAGATGATGAGTAAAAAGCTTTCCTGACTCAGGATGATCAAGAGTCATATATGCTCCAACAATTCCAAACCCAAATAGGAGAATCATTCGATTTTAAACAGGGCTATGACTCTACTATTTTCAAGGTACATAAATAGTATAATTTCAGAAGCAGAAGGAAAACTGATGCTCTTGAAGAAAATCAAATAATAAATCCTATTCAATATGATAAAATTAAAACAATTCTAGTAACCAAAACTCTTCGACTCCTATCTAGATCAACTCAAAATCCTCTGAGCCCAGCCATTGAAGATGTGTCTGATAATCAACCCAATAATGAACAACCTTCTACTTCTCTTCCCTTCAAGGAAACAATGGAAGAGTCCCCAAAGATTGTGTTATAGAAATTAGTAAAGAATGTCCCAAATCCTAAAAGAGAAGAAGACACAGAAAACAATGCTACCAGAAATCCAAAAGACAAAACAGTCATGCCTTTAATTTGGGGGCTGCGGTTGCAAAGCTTAAAATTTTAGTTCCTTTGACAGAATTGATAAAGCAGGAAACTTACAAAGCTCAAATTAGTAAATCTTTGAACCTAGATGAAAATGAAGATTCTGTAAATTTATTTGATGATCAACCTAAATTACTTGTTGGACCAGACATTAATGGAAATCCAGTTGAAGGAGGGGTACCACCCTTCTATATCAGTATTAACATCCACGATAAAACCCTACATAATGCCATGCTAGACTCTAGAGCCTCAAATAATCTAATGTGAAAATTTGTAATGGAAAAACTGAACTTAGATATCACCAGACCTTATAAAGATCTTTTCTCCTTTGATTCATGCCAGGTTAAATGCCTAGTTCTCATTAAATATTTGTGTGTCTCTCTAGTCGAGTATCATGCCAAAATTATACTCATGGACATTGTTGTTGCTGATATAACACCCAAGTATGGCATGTTGTTGTCCAGGTCCTAGGGTGCTAAACTCCAAGGATCTCTTCAACTAGATATGTCCTATGCTACCATTTCAGTTTTCGGACATCCCAAGAAATTGTATAGAGAAACTTTGATGAAGTATGTAGTGAGTAGTCAGGAAAAGCCTCATAACTTTTCTATATATTCAGTACATTCAGACATAGATTCTTTTATTATTTACAATGCTGAAATTAAGCAAGAAGATATCCAAACTAATATAACAACATAACCAAAAGAAATTGTAAAAGAAAAGTCAAATGTCCAAATTCAAGAAATATCAAACAACAAAGAAAATCTAGATGCCCTAGTTAAGAAAGATTCCACTACCCCAGATGAAAATTATGAACATGAAATCCTATGGCATCTGGAATTTGATGGTTCAGTAAATAAGATAGGTGCAGTAGTAGGTGTGTGTGTTTACAATCTAGAAAATGATCACGCAGAAGGTCATGCTTACAAGTTAAATTTCAAATATACAAACAATATAGCCGAGTATGAAGCCCTTCTATTAGGACTGAAACTGGTTAAGAGATTAGAAGCCATCCAGATATCAACCATGGGAGATTCTGAGTTAGTGATTAAGAAAATCAAATCCATTTACATGACTAAGGATCCTAGATTATGAATTTATGGAGGAATAGCCATAGAAATACTAAACACCTTTTTAGAAACTAAAGTTGTTGCTATCCCTTGAAAACACAACATGCAGGCTCACAACCTAGCCATGTTTGCTAGTACTTGTAAGTTGCCTTTTAAGCCTAATCATCAGTATTCTGTTGAGGTCAGGCATAGAACAACAATTCTTGACAATTTAAATAACTAGAAAGTATTTTGAGAACGATCAGCAAATTAATAATTTTTTAACTTTAGACAATGAATTTTTAAATACAAAAATAGATACTGATATAGCAGTAGATTGTAACTATTCTAATGAAATAGAAATAAACGAGCTAGAAGAAAATCAAATAAAAAATAGACTTCGTCCTACAAAATTCACGAAAACAGATAATAAGGACTTAAAACAAATGGAAATTGATGAAATAATTGATGATGAAACTGAAGTCATAAACCTCAAAGATAATTTCTTGTCCAAAGGACTAACTCCTTTGGAGGACTTATTCGACTCAAATGACATTCCTAAAAAGCCTAAGATGGAACCTTTGAAAGAAGACATTGATGAATGCAACATAGGGACTCAAGAGAATCCTCGACTAATAAAATTGTCTAAATCATTACGCCTTGAACAAAAATTGAAATATATTGAATTAATGAAAGAATTCTATGGTGTTTTTGCCTGGAGTTATGAGCACTTAAAATATTATCATACCAATATTATACAACATACTATCCCTTTGAAAGAAGATCATAAACCTCTTAGGCAAAAG
Organism: Pinus taeda; assembly: GCA_000404065.3. Taxonomy (NCBI): domain Eukaryota; kingdom Viridiplantae; phylum Streptophyta; class Pinopsida; order Pinales; family Pinaceae; genus Pinus; species Pinus taeda. Next base: position 142,778 of record APFE030512942.1, read on the forward strand.
TTAAGAAGAATCAATCTTGTGTTATTACGTTCCACTGAAAAGAAGATTAAGTGAATGTATGAAGCAGGAATCATTGCCCCTATTAGCTTTTCAGATGGGGTTTCCAATATTGTCCCTACAAGAAAGAAAACAAGGGAAATCAGACTATGTGTTGACCTTAGAAATTTGAACAAAGTCTCACTCAAAGATAATTATTCCTTACCTAAAATGGATCACATTCTGCAAAGGTAGTAGGTTCTACAAGGATTTCACTTTTAGATGGATTCTCAGGTTCCAACCAAATTTTAGTTCATCCCGATGACTAAGAAAAAACTGCATTCACAACCCCATGGGGTACCTTCATGTATGTCAAAATGCCATTTGGATTGAAAAATGCATGGGCTACCTTTCAAGATATTGCCTTTGCAAGGGAAATCCATGAATTCCTCGTTATATACATTGATGATATTACAGTGTTTTCTAAGTTAGATCAACAACACCTGGATCATCTTAGGCAAGTATTTCCTAAATGCAGAAAATATGGCATCTCTCTAAAGTCAAAGGAATCTTTATTTAGGCTGGAAGAAGGAAAATTGTTAGGCCACATTATCTGTAAAGATGGAATCAGGATTGACCCAACCAAGATTGAAGCTATCTTGCAAATACCTCATCCAAGAAACATTAAATAACTTCAAGCATTTTTAGGAAAAATAAATTTTTAAAGAAGATTCATCTCTAATTTAGCTGAACTAATTAGATTATTGAATAACATGTTGAGAAAATATTTGACTCTTAAGTGGACAGTAGAGGCTAAACAATCATTTGAAGAAATAAAATTAGCCTTAACTCGAACACCAGTCCTTACAAGCCCAAAATTTGACAGAGACTTCATGATTTTTTCATTTACATCAAAACACACCATAGCTGTAGTTTTACTACAAAAGGATGATCAAGGATGTGAAAAACCAATAGCCTTTTTTAGTAAATCTCTCAGATATGCCACATTAAAGTATAAAATAATGGAGAAACAAGCTTTTGGTTTGGTAAAAGCCATTAAGGATTTCAAAGTATATATATATTATATTCTCATGTAATAGCTTATGTTCCCAATGTTGTAGTCAAAGATATCCTGACACAGGATGGAATTGATGGCAAAAGGGGAAAATGGATAGCTACTATTTTAGAATATGATATAGAGATAAAACTTACCAAGTTAATTAAAGGTTGGGGTTTGGCAAAACTTATGGTAGAAACAAATTGTCAAGCCCTAGACATAAATCTCATTGCAGAACTAGATAACAAACATGAGATGGCGACTCCACAGATCAGCCATCCCTTTCTAGATTCTCCATGGTATTCTGATATTATATATGTTCTACAAAAACCGGTAGGCTCCTCCAGAGTTATCCAGAACTAAGAGTAGGTTTTTGAAAATGAAAGCTTCAAAATTTTGCATTCTAGATAATACTTTATTTTGGAAAAATCATGAAGGAATTTTGTTGAACTGTTTATTAAAAGAAGAAGCTAACAAGGTACTCCAAGAATTTCATGCACGAGATTGTGGTGGACATCTCAACTGGAAGTCAACCACTGATAAGATTCTAAGAGCTGGATTTTACTAGTCAACCTTGTTTGCAGATGTTAAAAGATTTGTTACTTTCTGCCATAAACACCAGATCTTCAAAGCAAGAGAAAACTTTTACCCCTGCCTTTAAAACCTATTTCCACATAAAATCCTTTTTAACAATGGGGTCTTGAATTCATTGGAGAAATCCATCCACCCTCTTTTGCTCAGCATAAATGGATACTCACTGCAACTGATTACTTTACAAAATGGATAGAAGCTAGTCTCTCTAGACAGGCCAGTGATACTGTAATAATAGGTTTCCTAGAGGCTAATATTCTATCTAAGTTTGGTTTTCCAAATGAAATTATCACAGATAATGCTGCAACCTTCAAGTCAAAGAGAATGATTGATTTCTGTCACAAATATCACATCACACTTGGCCATTCCACAGCTTATTATCCTCAAGGGAATGGACTTGCAGAATCCTCCAATAAAAGTTTAATGAATATTATCAAAAAACTATTGGAAGACAATAAGAAAACTTGGAACAAGAAATTAACAAATGCTTTGTGGGCAGATACGCTTACAACTAAGAAATCCATTGGAACCAATCCCTATGAGTTAGTATATGGAATGGAGGTAGTTTTTCCCTCATCTTTAGGAGTTCTAGTCATGAAATTACTTTAAGAATCCCAAGTGGAACCCAATCACGTACATAGGAGAATTAATCAGACAATCCATTTACAACAAACCAGAGAGGAATTATATAAAAGAACCTAAGTACTGCACAAAAAACTTATGAATATTTTTGACAAAAGGACCAAAGCAGAAGAATTTTATCTCAGAGACAAAGTGTTAAAGTGGGATTCAAGAAGAGAGGACAAAGGAAAACATGGGAAGTTTGACTTCCTGTGGAAAGGTCCATACATAATATATGCCTTCAGAGGCAATTATTCATATTTTCTCAAAGAATTAGATAGTGTAGAGATGGAAGGAGGACCAGTCAATGGTTGAATGTTAAAGCACTACATTGATCCTAGTTTCTAATCTAACCAGGTTTAACAATTGTATATATTATACTCTTTTACAGCTCAGTGTTGATTGGATGGTGAAAGTTTTGAAGTTGAAGCTCGAAGAGAAGGCCCTAAGCTTCAGAAGGATTACTATCATACATACAACTAAAGCAGCAGGAAAAAAGGAGATTTGTTAAGCATAATCAAATTATTTCGAAGGCCATTGATCAGTAGTTCTTGACTTTTCACCAGGAAAAGCCATCCCCAAGTGGACCCACTGTTATGTTCCTATACCAATAGGTGTCATATATCATGATTGACTTGGTTTAGTTCTGTAATATGTACATACCTGTGCTTGTTGCAAATGTTTTCCACATTCAAAAATTCAAAAAAATAAAAAATGTAAAGAGGGTATGTCCTACAAAAAGAATAGAAGGATAAAAAGAATGAAAAGGTCAAAAAAGATGAAAAATGAACCCCAAGAAAAAGAAAAAGAACATGAAAGAGTGCAAGTCCAAATGCCACTACTATTTTACTTTTTGTGCAATAAATAATTGTGTGCAACTTGTTACTTATGCCACAATCCATGGTGACAAAACAGTTTAATCTTGGTTATTCCATGTTTTCAATTTTATGCTTAGAGATAGAGAATAAAATCTAACTAAACTGTTTAACGTTGGCAAATAAGTAGATAGGTAGAGTAAATAAAAGATCTCAACAATTTAATCTGAGCCCTTGGATGTAATAACGATAGACTTAGATAGAATTCCATTGTAAAAAAGAAAATTTTGATAAGGGTTTGCCAGTTTAAGTGCACCCTAATAAAGAGAAGTAAAGATGGTAGGATAAGTAGGTAGGGTAAGTAGATGAATGGTTGCAGAATTATGTAAGATGAATGGTTAATTTATAAGCTCAAATCATTTGCTTTCATCATTACATTACTTTGGCAAAGAAATGGATGACAATGAAGACATTTACATCATAGACAAAAGTCAAATTAATTAACCTCCTCACTCATTTTCACCTAAATTTTACTAATTTCCCATAAGTACTAAAGGCACCAACAACCTGAAAGTTAAAGGGGCTCAGAGCATTTCTTTGACTTCTGGAGGGACCGGACCCTCGGCCCAATAACTTGTAAGGCCAAAGTGCTAAAGCCCCTTCATAAAAATCCACCCCCTCTATATTTCATTCATACCCTTTAAATTCTTTTCCTAAGGTGAAATTACTCTTTTACTTAGGAAAATGAAGGGTTTTCACAAAAACCCCCAAAATACATTCTAGCCTAAGTTATAATGTTAAATGATGAATGGTTATTTGGAAAACATTAACTTAGCATAATTTCCTTTCATAGTCATATTAACTTTATTTTTTATTATTTATTTAATTCCCAAAGAAATTACCCTTTCCCGTATATATTATTAATAAAAACCCCAAAATTAATAAATATCTCGTCCTGAAGGGTTGAAAAATAAACCACAAATAAAGGTAACAAAGTTGGATTATTTAATCAAATCATGATTAATTAAGAGCCAAACTCCTGTCGTATTAAAAGCAATTAAATAATCATTTGGATTAATTAATAGCCTCCCCGCCAATCATATCACCCCCGATATCATTAAGCTTCATTAAGCCTTTATTCGTCCAATCACCTCACCCTCGATATAATTAATGTCATTTAATTATGATAATTAAACTATGGGGTCCCCACCATTAACTCCCTAACACCTTCCACCCCCGACTACCGTCTGATCTCCCTCCCCTCATTCAACAATCCTCGCCTCATATCATGCGATCCTTTTGGTCAAACTTTAACCACACGATACGAGTGGTTTTGACTCTTCACCAATGCTACGTGTCAATCAGTGTGTGGCATCACGCGACCCTCTGTCAAAACCACAAACCTCCCATAAGCGGTGTGATCAAACCCGCTTCCTGCCTCCAATAAATGACAAACTATCCCATCGTCATTTCACATCAGTTGTCTTTGTCCTCATTTACCTACCAAAAGTCATTGAATTTTCACATAAAAACAAAAAAGTGCATTCTTTTTCTTTTTTCCGAGAAAAGGAAACTTTTGTTCATGCACGCACAAAGTATGTCCAAACCAGCAACTAACTTCCAACTGCCAACCACCATCAGTTGCTAAACTCCAAGCCACTGCAGACCACTATGTGAACCCAGTAGAGCTTTCACGACAACCATTTTCCCTTCAGATTACCAAAACCAGGTATTTACCATATTTCTACTTAGATACCCTAATTTGTACTGAAATTTGACCAAATTACTCTAAAAATTTCAAGTAATTCAATACAATTAAGCTGTTCATTGGTCCCAAAAATTCCCCAAATACCTATTTCGCCTGAAAACCTTGAAAAACCCTAACTTTCTTCCTTGAATACACAAGAACCAAGGATGGAAGCTCCCGTTTCTCTAAATGTCACTCCAATCACTACTCCCCACAGGGATTTGGACCACCTTCCCTTGGTCGATAAAGATTTTCAGATCAAGGACCTTACCTTTGAAGAAACCCCCTTGAAACTATTCTGCAAATACCGGGATAATTATCTAAACAATGGTGATAAAATAGGACTTTGGGAGTCAAACCTACCTAAATATCAGTTCCACGCTATCCATATTTTCCTAGAAATTGTCCACCAATGCCATTCAAACTATAATCCCAATTTAAGCACTGTAATGTCCCCTGACCAGAAAATCATTTTTACTATTACAACAAAGTCTATAAATGAGATGTTGCAGCTACAGCCTGGCCAGGGCATCACTCCTCTTTCCATTGCAAATTTACTTGAGAAATATTCAAGGCTATCTAGTGCTGAAATTAACCAAATTTGTCAGACTTTCATGGAGGAAAAATACAGGCCCAAAGACCCCACTCCTTATATGTCAAGCTTCTTTACAACTCTAGGCAAGGATATCATCACCATGGTTGCTTGCATTTTTTGTTTTACTACTAGTGAATATGTTGATGAATTCACCTTGGCCTACATGTCTATTTTCACCCCTGGTCAACCTCCTCCATCTAAATTTGATTATGCTACATTCCTAGCTGATAAAATGCATGACCAGTTCATGAGGTTAGAGAATGAGAGAGTCTTTAAATATTCCTCAGTCCTTTATCATATTTTCCTCTATTATCAAAGTGACAAATTCCCTTTCTCTGTGCAAAAGTGTAGGTTTTAACCCCGTACAGAAATTACCTGCATACGAATTCTAAATCACAGGAAAAATAAAAATGCGAGAGCACCCATAAAACACATATACACAGAGATTTACCACCGGATCTCAAAACCGAGACTACCAGCTTGATTTTTCATTATATTCCTTTCAATGTTACAATACATATTTATACATGCCGAAGCATCCAATACCATGGACCGAAAACCATCGCGTCCAAAACCATGGACCAAAAAACCATAGGTAGGTTCGCCCAACCTAATATAGGGTCCAAAAAAAAATTTCTCGGGGCCCTGCCCCGAACCCCGTAGAGGGGGGCTACCCGCCCCCTCAAACCCCCCGGACAAGGGGGCCTGCCGCCCCCCAGTTGCGCAATTGGCGCGGCGAAGGGGGGGCTCTGCCCCCCCTCTAACCCCCCGGTTCACTACGTAGGTTAGTTGTGGAAAGAATATAACACAACCCAACACTAAAAAGGGCTTCAAAGAGGACTCTATGGTTTCACTTTTCGTGATTTTTTAAGAGTATGAAAATTGAGAAAAGTTTGCTCATAGTCAAAATTATTCATTTTATGTTGTAACGTGTTTTGCAAATCAAACTCAAATAAATTATCATAACTGCTCAATATTCAGATAAAAACACTAAAAATATTGACTTTTAAAATGTCCTAGGTATAAAAAATAATATTTAAATCACCTAAAAACTTATAAAAGTTGAAAAATTAACTCTACTTTTACAATTTGTTTTTACCCAATTAGAGAGCAGAAAGAGGGACTTTACCAGTGAACTTCCAAGGTTGATTCAAGCAAATCGGTGGAGGAAATCACGAATTGTTTCCTCCAATTAAGATATCTCTTCAATATCTCCATTTTCATCCATGTATATTTCAATTTTAGCTCTTCATTTGATTTTTTGGGGAGGTTTCATGTTTAAAAATGTGCCCTCGGCCCTGCGCAGGAACTCTTCATCAAGTCCGTGCAAGACGGTAATTTTTGTGTATTGAGAAACACTGCCTATATGGAAACTCTCCTGAATATCTGCACAGTTGTGCTCAATTTATCAAAAAGTGGTTGTGCAAGTGCTGAGGGTTTTGAAAACACGGAAATTATGCCCCAAAAAATCCACAACTTGTTTCAAAAATTGTTATAACTCCTTCTAAATATTATTTTAGGATAATTTGGTCACTCAAACATGGAATGGAGGGAGAGAGAACATGAATACCAAGATTTAGTAGCTTTGGATGATCCGGCTACTATGTAGGCTTTGAGAAATTGTGGCCTCTACAAGTATTAGATTATTCCATGAATGAAAGCTCAGGTAGAACTCATGACATGGTTGGTGAGGACATGGGATGTCCAGGATCAATGGTTTGTGATCGAGGATCATCGTGTCATCATTGATGCTGATGCTATATACTTTTTCACTAGGCTCTGTCATAGAGGAGTTTATATTTCTTTGTTTGAGCAAAGTCCAGGTGGAGACACTACTTCTGGATATCTACAATAATTTTGTTAGCATGCATAGCTCAAAGATCGAATGATCGATATTCATACTATTAGGAACCTGGCTTTGAGGACCATAACTTTCACGGTTAGAAAAATTGTGTGGCAGTGCATTCCTTCACTTGGCCACAAAGGCCCAGATGCAAACTGTCGTGGAATTTTGGAAGTCCATGGTCTTTAACTGGTGTGAGGCAGTTGTTGTCAACATGAAAGGACAACTAACCAGAGCAAAGAAAGGTAGACTGAAGAACTTTGGTTATGGTGTCATTCTGGTTTCTTTTTCTCTAGAGAGGATTCCACTCCTCAGGCCACAACATATTTAGTGGATGAGGTAGGGCCTTGAAATCCATGGATGCTGAGTTAGTTTTCACTTATGGCTCGTCACGGAGGTAATGGTCTAGTGGTGAGATATGTCCCTAAGTTTTTTATATGGTTTGTTTAGTAGATCATCTCGATCGAAGACTTTCCATATGCAGGGATGGATTATAGAGGTGATTTAGATATCCCTCTTCCGATGGGGACACATTGGGGTGACCTGGGTAAAAATTTCTCATTTTGATGTTTTTCTCTAGATTTTTTATTTTTATGTGTTTTTTGTCTTTCAAGGCTAATTATTTGAAATGCATATGCAGATGTGGGCCCAATTCGACTAGAAAGACTACGACGTTTTGACAAGTCCGGTGACCATCCTATAGAAGTTGTAGCACTCAGCCCAGAGGTGGCAGAGGCACTCGCATAGCTAGAACATAACCTAGAGAGGTTGATTATATACATCCCAAAGACTGGACTAATGATTGGCCTCTCTGGTACCAGAGGCACGTAGTTGGGGTTCCAGGACTGCTTAGGTGTCTGTTACGTCGAGTTGCTCACGCTATAATCTATTATCATGATCATCATCATGCTTAGTTGCTTAGTCTTCTACGGCTACATTTTTATTTTTGCATTGGAATATTTGGATAATAAAGGCCATGGAGCCTTATATCCTTAGATGACATATTTTTGTAAAACACACTCTCTACAGACTTTATCTAATTAAAACTACTACTTTTGATTTCAACTTATTTTGTTCAATATGTGGATGAATATTGTTTTTACTTACAAATGTTGCAAATGTATATTTAACACATCGTTGGCTAATGCATTGGCTAATGTGTTTAAATTTCTTGAAATGTATTGATATTCAATGTAATCAAATTGCCTTTCCAAAAGACGGACCCGTAAAAACATTCTTAAAATTGATGGACTTCTTACTATGTAGACCATGTTTAAATGTAATACTATGAGTTGTGAATCTAACCTAACAATCAAATGTTGAATGCCAAATGTACGGTGTCAGATAATAGCTCAATGACTACACTATATTATGCTATGTTATTCGTAATTTGACCAAGGCATGTCCCATGAATGGAAACTAACTCATCGTTGGGTGAATAAATAACCCAAGCTGCGGAAGACAAATTCCGAGTACTATGGCTAATGTCATCATCAAATCCAATGTAAGTTGGAGGAGATGTCGACATCTGCAAATCAAGTGTAAAACAAGATAAGCGGGAGAAGTCATAGTGAATTGTAAAAAATGTTAAAATTGTCGCACACACCTATAAAAATAAAATATAAATAATGTAAAAATATTCACAAAATATGTATGCATAATATCTCTTTAGGTAAAGGCAAATTCTAGGCTTTCCCAAAGAGACGCCATCATAATCGACTAGCTCATAGGCTCCATTAGCTAATACATGTTTTACAATGTAAGGGTCATGCCACATGAGCTTGATCATAGACTAATACTAGGTCACGTTTTCCAAAAGAACGAGAGTTCATGCTTTGATCAAATTGATCCTTAACTCCTTGTTTATGAGCCTTGCTAGCCACAGCAGCCTCACGGCGAGTTTCATCTAGATGTGCTAAGTGCAACAAACGCTCTTCCTCTACAGAGGTAGTTAGTAATAATTCAATGGCTAGCTTCAAAGATGGAATTTCACATTCAATCAACAAAACTGCCTCCAAACCATAGACAAGTTGGAAAGGAGTAAAACCCGTGGATGTTTTTGTAGTAGTATGGTATGCCCACAAGGCTGAGAAAAGCATGGTATGCTAGTTTCCTTTATGAATACCAACTATTTGTTTAATCATGTTTGTTAAAAATTTATTGACAGCTTCAACTTGACCATTTTCTTGTGGATCATAAGTGGTAGAGCTATCATGGCATAGGCCGAGTTGTGTAGATAGTTCAGTCATCATAAAATTGTGAAAATGGCTACAATGGTCCATAACTATGGCTTTCGGGACGCCGAACCAAGAAATCACATGATTGAAAATGAAAATTGTTGCAGTTTCATCATCGTCCTTGTATGTAGGCATCGCCTCTACCCATTTCATAAAATAATCAACTGCAAGAATAATATACCCATCCCCCCTCGGATGAGTGAGGGTTACATGTAACAAAATCTATGCCCCATTTTTCAAAAGGACCAACATCTATAATAAGGTGAAGAGGAGTTGGGGGCGCTTGCATCTTGCAATCATAAACCTAGAAATTATGGCATTTCCGAACTGCAATTATGCAATTTTTAAACATGGATGGCCAAGAATATCCAACGTGAAATATCTTTTAGGTAGTGGCATACATAGACATATGACCGCCACACGCTCCATAATGGCAATCATTTAATGCTTTTTCAACCTCTTGAATAGTTAAACATCATCAAAAAATGGAATCAATGTCGCAATGATAAAGAATGTCACCAAAAATATTATATTGTTGGGATTGGTAGTGGATGATGTTGTAAAATGATTAGTTTTGATCAAAATATATGATCAAACAATTTTAAATTTATTTATTAAATTAGGATTAAATAAATAAACGAGGATCAGCACATTTAAATGCACCCTACCTAGTTTTTTTAAGAAGAAAAAAAGGTTAACATGTTTAATAAACTTTGGAAATACAACTTATCCTAATTTTTGGCATTCATTAATAAAGTGATCCATCGAATATATGATGGGGACCACCAGCACTAATCCTCGGGCATGTCCTCATCATAGATTTCAACTCCGCCCAAATCTGATAACCACCTAACTGTTTCGGACCCCCTGATGTGATTTTGGTTAACGTCGGGGGGGGGGGGGGGGTCCGAAAAAGTGCTTTCCCACTGCTACATGCCCTTCTACCGAGATTTCGAACCCCCTTCTGCAAATACAAGAAACTTCTCTACCCCCCCTCCCTCCGAAAATGATATCCGCTCCCCGCATAAACCACCCATCTTGATTACGTCAACTTTCATAGCATTTACCCGCTAATCACCATTGCCACTTATCTCCTCCCGCCTGATATTTCTCCCTCTTACCATTCCATTCCCACACCTTCCTTCTTTGTCCACACGTCAACTATTTATGCCAACCATGTGCCTCCACATCATCTCCTACCTCCACTTCATATGCATGTCTCATGTTCAATTAAAACTATGTTTTCTCCCTATACAACACAATAATTTCAAACATTTCTTACAAACAAATGAGAATGGATTTTCAGAAACTAAAAGAGGATTTTGTTTCTAACATCCTCTTTTACAAAAACCTTTCTCAAGTTTCTAACAGCTATTGTGATTTGGGAGATGCTAATGATTCTCTAAAGGCATATTTTCCATAAATTTCTTGTTTCAGTCACCTTTTTTCAGAAATATTGTGGATCATTAGAAATTAATTGTGGTAAACGGGAGGAGGTTTTTGTTCCTCATATTCTAATATAAAAAAACCTCTCTCATTTTTGTAACATAGTTTATGGTTTGGGATATTCGGATGAATCTTTGGAGGCATGTTTTCCTGAATTTTACTATGTTTAGACATTGTTTGCAAATGCGGTTTCCGAGTAGGTGGAAATGAATTTTCAAAAACGGAAAGAAATTTTTCTTTAAAAGACCATAATTTACACAAAACTCTCTCATTTTTCTAACATCTATTGTGGTTTGGGTTAAATAAATGTATTAAAGGACCCTATTTTTCATAATTTCGAGAGGAAAAAGCTCAAAGACAATTAGTGACTTGGAAGCCACCTCATCAAATATGAGTTGCAATCAAATTCGAATTGCTCTTCTTTATCAAAAAAAATCCATAAGGATAGTACCATAACTCTTCAAATAGTTTTAGTTACCTTTACTTGTGTTCTATTTTTGTAATATAGTTTTCAAATATTTGTAATAGCTCTTGATATGTTTATCAATATATTTTGTGAGGAAATTGTATAAATACTTCATCAATTGAAGTAATATGTGTGGGATTTTGATTCCAAGGCTCTTCACTTTTTAATAGCTTCTATTATAGTATTTCTAATGAAAGCCTTCCGGCTTCAGTTTGACAGAATTTTGCGTTTTCTAGTATGTCTTTCTAGTGTTTCATATCTTATTTCTACACATGTTCAAAGAATTTATATGAAGGTGTGGGTAAGTGTAGATTAAGTCTTAATCTCTCTAAAATCCCCTGTAAAATCATAACCTTTAGAAAAAGATTATTTTATTGGACTATTTGTCCAAGATAACTCCTCTTTGACTGGTCTTTGCTTTATGCCTTCTAATAGCCATTAAAAGATATTAACTTATTGGACTATCTATCTGAAATAGCTCATCCTAGAATTGGTTTTAGTTTGGCCTTTAGTTTCCTTTGAATATATTTTTTTAGGTTGTAGAAATATTCTACACGCATCTAAATTTCCCTAGTTGTTAAGAATTATGTCTGATTGCTTAGTTATTAGGAATCTCCTTACATTCTTCTATCATAATCCTTTAAAAGCTAAGTATTATGTCAGGTTGAAAGCTAACACCTTCTGAAGGGAACCTGTGAGAAAGACCTTAAGTCATGGATAGGGATTCAAAGGTTGTTGTTCAACGACAAGTGAACAGCGTTAATCAAAGCCTCGTAACCACTAAGGGAGCCCCCTCTTGTTCAAGGGTCAAATTGAACGTAAAGTCTAGTTGAGTTGGTTTCTTGGTGTAGTTTTTGCAGCAAAGAACTGCCTACAGGAAACAGGTACAACATTTGGCATCATTGCTGAGGAGCAAAGGAACGAAGATGTCTTTCTCCGGGGAGCGATAAAGATTAGATCTATTCCTTGCTGGTGAACAAGGGGTAGGCATTTATTATTGATTGCATTTATTTTAGTTAGTGACTCCACTTTGTCATATGGTGATTCCACTAGGTAACCGATCCCACTGTTTCGAAATTTCAACTTCCTTTACTGTTATGCAAGGTTCATCGATACTTACAATCAACAATATATGTCTCTCCCTCTTAGCCATGGTCAAAAATCTAAAATTTCTACAGAGGATGTAGCTTTTAAAGTACACCAATGAATATAAGTTTCCCATGGAATTTCATGTTCATATTGTATATATTCTTCATATTTTTAGTTGTTGGCAATGTAGTTTGTCAATAAATCCACTCCACACTTGGTTACATTGGAAAGCAGATTACAGCTAACAGTGTAAAGTTTTTTCAGTTCAGTTAGATAGAGGTGTGGGGATTGCATAGATATTATGAGTTTCAATATGCAGTAGATCAGTGTGTCAGTTGTTTATGAGTGGTGTTATTTGAAGAGTATATAATAGATCAACTTATATTTTCAGTCTCTAGAAATTTTCAGTTTTCAGATTTCAATATGAAAGAGTATCTGAATTAGTGTAGGCATATGGTTTCATTTTACTGTTGCAGGTCGCAGTGTGCAGTAGCAGAGTATTCAAATGACAACACTACTCCATGAGGATTGGTTATATTTCTACATAAGATGGAAAATCAGTGATTGATGGTTTTATGGTATGACTCCATGTCCAATGCTAAAGGCAACTAGTCTACTAGTTCTCTACATCCCACAGGGGGATGCAGTTCCCATTGTAGCCAATGTTGTAACATGATTAGTTTTGATCACACTGTATGATAAAACAATTTTAAATTTATGTATTAAATTAGGATTAGATAAATAAACGAGGGTCAGCACATTTAAATGCACCCTACCTAGTTTATTTGTATAAATAAGAAAAAAAAAAAGGTAACATGTTTAATAAACCTTGGAAATAAAACTTATCCTAAATTTCTGGCATTCAACAATAGAGTGCTCCACCGAAGATCCGATGGGGACCACCAGCACTAATTCCCGGGCACAGCCTCACCATATATTTTAACTCCGCCCAAATCTGATGAACACCTAACTATTTTGAACCCCCCTAATGTGATTTTGTTTAACGTTGACGGGGGGTACGAAAAAATAGTTTCCCGCTGCTACATATCCTTCGGCCGATATTTCGTACCCCCCTCCACCAATACAAGAAACCTCTCCCCCCCCCCCCCCCCAAAACAGTATCTTCTCCCCGCATAAACCACCCATCTTGATTACGGCGGCTTTCATAGCATTTTCCTTCCAATCCACCACTGCCACTTATCTCCTCCCGCCTGATCTTTCTCCCCCTTACTGTTCCATTCCAACGCCTTCCTTCTGCTTCCACATGTCAACTATTTATGCCAACCATGTGCCTCCACATCATCTCCTACCTCCACGTCATATGCATGTCTCATGGTTAGTTAAAACTATGTTTTCTCCCTATATGACACAGTAATTTCAAATATTTCTTACAAACAAATGAGACGTATTTTTAGAAACTGAAAGACATTTTTGAAGCTAACATCCTCTTGTACAAAAATCTCTCTCAGTTTTATAACAGCTGTTGTGATTTGGGAGATGCTAATGATTCTTTGAACGCATATTTTCTAGAAATTTCATGTTTCAGTCACCTTTTTGCAGAGCATATTGTGGATAATTAGAAATTAATAGTGGTAAACTGGAGGATTTTTTTGTTCCTCATTTTCTAATCTACAAAAATCTCTCTCATTTTTGTAACAGAGGTTATGGTTTGGGATATTCTGATGAATCTTTGCATGCATGTTTTCCCGAATTTTCTTGTTTTTAATCAGTGTTTTCAAATGTGGTTTCCCAGCAGGTGGAAATGAATTTTCAAAAACAGAAAGAGTTTTTATTTTCCAACATAATCGTTTACAGAAACTTCTCTCAGATTTCTAACATGTGTTTTTTTTTGGAGAAACAAAGGTATTACATGACCCTATTTTTCATAATTTCAGGAGGAAAAAGCTCAAAGGTAGTTTGTGACTTGGAGGCCACCTCATCAAATATGAGTTGCAATCAAATTCGAATTTCTCCTCTTTATCAACAGAAATCCTTAAGGATAGAACCAAAACTCTTCAAATAGTTTTAGTTACCTTTATTTGTATTCTATTTTTGTAATACAGTTTTCAAATATTTGTAGTAGCTCTTGATATATTTTATGAAGATATTTTGTGAGGAAATTGTATAAATACTTCATCAATTGAAGTAATATGTGTGGGCTTTTGATGCCAAGGCTCTTCACTTTTTAATAGCTTGTATTATAGTATTTCTAATGAAAGCCTTATGGCTCTAGATTGACAGAATTTTATTTTTCTAGTATGTCTTTCTAGTGTTCCATATCTTATTCCTACACATGTTCAAAGCATTTATATGAAGGTGTGGGTAAGTGTAGATTAAGTCTTAATCTCTCTGAAATCCACTTGCAAAATCATAAACGTTAGAAAAAGATTAGATTATTGGATTGTTTGTCCAAGGTAACTCCTCTTTGACTGGTTTTTGTTTTATGCCTTTTGATAACCATTAAAAGATATTAGCTTATTGGACTATCTGTGTGAAATAGCTCCTATTAAAATTGATTTGAGTTTGGCCTTCAATTTCCTTTGAATATATTTTGTTGGGTTGTAGAAAGCTTCTACACGCAACCAAATTTCCCTAGTTGTTAAGAAGTCTATCTGATTTCTTAATTATTAGGAATCTCCTTACATTCTTCTATCATAATCCTTGAAAAGATAAGTATTCTGTGAGGTTGGAACTTGACATGTTCTTAAGGGAACCTGTGAGAGAGGCCTTAAATCATGGATAGGAATTGTCATTGATTGCCAACTACCCCCAATTAAAACCATAAATCTTGCCATTGTGCTTCAAAGGTTGTTGTTCAGTGATAGGTGAACAGTGTTAATGAAACCCTCATAACCACTGAGGGAGCCCCCTCTGGTTCAAGGGTCAGCTTGAACCTAAAGGCTGGTTGAGTTGGTTTCCTGGTGTAGTTTTTGCAACCAAGAACTGCCTACGAGAAATAGGTACAACAAATGCAACGATGATGAGTTTGAGATAACTCAAGCCTAAAAGTTTGGGTTTGAAGATATGTGATGATATCTCCATACTAAGGATCGGACGTACTGATCAGAAAGAGAGATTCATCGGCAAGATAATCTTCTACCATTGTTTTTGTATCAGTATAGGGAAAGTCACATAACATTTTAGTGAAAACTAATTATTTCTTTGATTTAGATTCTTCAAATTCCTGTAATATAACTATCAATTTGGAGTATTTTCCCCCTAGCAATTGTTTGTTAAGAATATACATCGTAGGGTTGCAATCTGAAATGACAGTTGTTTTTCACAAAAGTATATAGTAACAAAAAACATTGAACAGCTTGAACGGCTACCAAGGCTAGTTTCTCCACATGTGCATACTTGATCTTAGTTCTAGTGAGAATTCGACTCGAGTAATAGATCACATGTTCATTGTTTGACTCATCTTCCTGTAATAATACCATGAAAATGGTGGCATCTGACACAACTAGGTATAGAAAGAAATCTTGGTGATAATTAGGTGGATGCAATAACGGTGCATGGGTCAACGCATATTTTAATGCATTAAAATATTTTTTAGCAAGATCATCCCAAATAAAAGGAATTCGTTTTTCAAAAGTCGGGTAAAACCTTGGGTCAGCTCGCCATAGTTATGGATGAATCTATGCAAAAAATTCTCTTTCCCTTGCAAACTCTAGAGTTGACGAAGTGCAGGAGGAGCAAGCAAATTCAGAATTGCCTCTACATTTAGAGGATCGACGCGAATGCCTTCTTATGAAACAAGAAAACCTAGTAGTCGACCAGATTGTATAGAAAAAATGCATTTGTGTGGATTCAAATGAATATTGTACTACATACATCTGTTGACGATAACTTTCAAATGTGAAGGATGATCGTGTCATCTCATTGAATGAGTTGTAGGTCATCCAATTAGGGTTGGACAATATGTTTGATATCATGAAATGTGTAAGACATTGCTCTATGAAACTTTGCACTGGCATTCTTCAAACCAAATGGGAGTTTGCGATAAGTGAAAGTTCCCCATGGACAAATGAATGTAGTTTTATGCTCATCAGCAGGGAGTATGTTTGTTAGGATATTTCGACATATAGGAAATAGTTAAGTATAACTTGGTCTAGTGTAGAGTTAGGTAAAGTGTGTTTCTTTACTATGCACTTTTTAACTTACAATCTGACGGTCACGATATGTTCTAGACATGAAGTAATCTGACGGTTCATTCTCTCCTCAGTATTACCAACACTTGATCCGTGGCTTAACACCTGATTGATCCATGATCTCTATTTAAAGAGCATGCAGGGTCATTTCTAAGGCGACTATCCATGAGAGAAGCTTATGTAAATTTTCTTTCTTTTACATTAATAAATTGCATGAAGTGGTCTCATTGGCTCAGGCCATGGATTGTTTCCCTCTTTGATGGTTTTATCCACGTTAAGAATACTAGAGTATTGATATGTGATCTATTTTTTAGCAGTTTCCTTTGGTGTTCTATATTATGAACTTACCCTACAAATTCCTACATGGTGTTAGAGCTATTTGAGGGTCGCATCCGTTGATGATCAAAATCTAAAGCCAGTACAACTACATTCGACTGTCGTTTCCTAGATCTACTGTTTCTAATCACTTTCAGGCCGATAGGAATGCTCTATTGCGTTAGGAGCATATTTTCCAATGAGGAACCCCTTTCATTTCACATGAAAAGGTTTCCGGTATCTCTAGCTATATCATTTTTAAGATCTGAAGATATACATTCTTTATTTGCAGTTTTAGTTATTTATCTCTTTGTTTATTTCCGTTTATTTATCTCTCTGTTTTTTATTACTGGATCTATACCTTTCATTCCTATGTAGGCTCTTTTCCCCGTGACTCTGTGCGACCTGGGAAAATCAAAAACAGAAAGGAAGTATTTTCCTCATGTGTATGCTATTTTCTGCCGCGCCTTAGTGTGATCTCGAAAAATCAAAAACATCGAGGAAAATATTTAGTTTTCGGCGAAAGCTAACTTCAAGCCATATGGTTTGTTTTTTTTTGCATGTCCGTGTTGGGTTGTGTGATTTTTTGTTTTGCAGGAAAAAATGGCTTTTTCAAGTAAGCATGCACCCCAAATCTTCAGTGACTAAAAAAAAAACCTTCAACTTTTCCAAAAATTACTAACCTTTTAAACTAGCTCACTTAGACCAAAGTTACTTTATGAGAATAGAGATCTTGGGTTCAATTTTTTCTTTTTGTTGAGTTACTTTTTCAAAAAGCACATGTATCTTATGTTTTAAAGTTATTTTATGTAAAAGTGTTCTCACCCATTACAAAAAGTGAGTCACTTATAATTCTAAAGTCTCTTTATTTTTTATTTAAGTTACAATTTAGTGAGTAGCTCGTAAAGTGACTTTCACTTATTTATAAAAGTGGGTCACGTAAAATCTTTTTTTTAAGTGATCTAATTAGATTAAGTTTGGAAAGGGGTGGATGTGGGGGAGGAGGGTGAGGGTGGGTTTAAATATAACATTATTATTCACTTCCACATATTCACGCACTTCATTGGCATCTTCAACAACTTTTCTTCAAAAAGCCATAATTTCTTCATCCGAAAGCCACTTTCAGAGCTGTTTTTTTTAATCGACCTAATTTTTCGAGATATTTCCATTGGAACACTTAGTTTCAGCATCTACAAGTTCAATTTCTATGAAAATGGAAATTCCATTCCAAGTTATTCTTGACAGCACGAACTACTTCTAATGGGTGTCCTACATGGAAGATTTACTTAGAAGTAAAGGTCTTTTTAGAATAGCCTCAGGCCAAGAGTCTAAACCTAAAGATGAAGATAAGGTAGCCAAATGGAAAAATAAGCAAGATCAAGCACGTGGGTTGATAGGGATGTCTATTTCTCCAAACCTTAGATTCCATATCGCAGAACTTGATACCCCTTATGAAGAAATGAATCAACTCAATAAAGTTTTTAGAATTAAAAATGAAATTAGAGCCCATCAACTCGAAAATGAGTTTCTTACATTGGACCCCTAATTTTTCTTCCATTGAAGATTTTTTATCCAAGTTAAAGACTCTTAGACTTGTCTTGGAATGTGTTAAGGTTAAGAAAGAATATGGTAGCCTTATCTATTACATTCTTACTAAGTTAGGATCAGCCTACTCTGTGTTTGTTTTCACCTTCCATTCTACTAGAGAAGCTTTTATTTCTCAAGGACAAGCCTACAAGTCCCCCTCTTTTTGATGATTTTTATGATTCTTTAATAAGAGAACAAGAAAAACTCTTACATATTGGTATTTTTAATCTTGGAAACTCTTCTAAGAAAGCCTTAGCCACCTAGCAGCAACCAAGTTCAAAGAATCTTAAGAAGCAACATCCTAAAAGGAATGGTCCTAAACCAACCAAGGGTCCTAAGAACTTTCAGTCTCAAAATGAAAAATCAATTCAACAAAATGATAAAGAAAATAAAAACAAAGGGAATAATATTGATAGACATTAGAACTTTTGTAATC
Source organism: Pinus taeda (assembly GCA_000404065.3). Taxonomy (NCBI): domain Eukaryota; kingdom Viridiplantae; phylum Streptophyta; class Pinopsida; order Pinales; family Pinaceae; genus Pinus; species Pinus taeda. The sequence continues at coordinate 161,750 of APFE030512942.1, forward strand.
AATATGGCCACTTAGAATCCAAACACTTTAAGAAGATGGAGGCCTTGGAAGTAGCAATGAAGAATCATAACATCCATTTGGAGCACTCTTTAACTTCAACTTCAGGAATAGTATTTTCTGCATGTGGTTGTGAAGCATCTCGATCTGGTTATGCACTAAATGTATCTTCTTCTTATCATTATCATGAGTGGCTCATTGATTCTGGAGCTTCTTATCACATAACCAAAAACAAAGCCATGTTTTCTTCTTTAAATGATTGTAACACCAAAAATATATATGTTGATGATAATAGATCTCTTAGTGTTGTAGGGACTAGACCTATTCATCTAGACAATGGTTAATTTAATGATGTATTATGTGTTCCAATCTTATCCTACAACCTTCTATCTATATATCAAATAACTCATTCAGGTGAAGGTAAAATCGTTGAGTTTTCACCTCATGATCCTAGACAGATTTTAGCTACTGACATTGTTGATGATTCTACAAGGTTGTATAATTTTAACAACTTTGGGTCATCAACTCGTCCCTCGGTATTTGTTGCTCATAATGATGAAGTGAGCAAACCTTGGCATAAGCGATTTGGTCACTTAAACTGTCGCTCCCTTCAAAATCTGTGTAAATAAAATATGGTGACAGATCTTCCTATGGTATCTTGTAGAGATGGTTTTTGTTCTGGATGTGTACTCGAAAAACATCATCGGGATAGTTTTGAAAAATGTGCCTCTTGGCATGCCTTAGCCCCTTTACAGCTTGTACATAGTGATTTATGTGTTCCACTTCCAGTTGTTTCATTCTCTGGCTACAAGTATTCCTTAACTTTCATTGATGATTTCTCTAGACGCACTTGGCTATACTTCTTAAAACTCAAGAGTGAAGTATTTAACATGTTCTTGGCCTTTAAGGCCTTTGTTGAGAAACAATCTAGACATCAAATACTTAAGCTAAGATCTGATAATGGCGGAGAATATGTTAACAACAAATTCATCAACGTTTGCACTGAGCATGGAATTCAAATGCAAGATACTGTTCCATATACTCCACAACAAAATGGTGTAGCTGAAAGGAAGAATCACACCTTAAAGGAAATGGCTGATTATATGCTTCAATCTAAAGGACTTAGTCTTAATTTTTGGGCGGAAGCAAATAACTGTGAAAATTACATAGTAAATCGCACTCCTACTAAGGTTTTAAAGAATATCTCTTCAGAAGAAGTATGTGCTCAATTAAGCCAGATTTAAGCCACTTTCATGTTTTTGGAAGTGAAGCATGGGCCCATATTCCCGATGAGAAACATAAAACCTTAGAAACTAAGAGTGAAAAATGTATTTTTATTGGATATTCTGAAGATGTCAAAGGATATAGACTTCTTTCACCTAAGTCCAAAAATGTTATCATTAGAAGAGATGTAAAGTTTGATGAAAATATATCGCCTACGAGCCTAGTTCGGCAGATGTGCCACCTCTCTCTATCCCTTCTACTTATGAAAATATTTCTTCTTTAGATGATGACAGCGAGGATCACAATCCTTCCCCACCTTCTCAGGATCCTCCTTCAACTCCTCAGCTTCAAAAATGGGTTTGTGTTACTCGGGATGCAGCAGGTTCTCTTGTAAGTGATCCTACAAATCAGCGACATACACATTCTCAGTTCAATAGAGCCTCTTCTTTACTCGCTCAAGCTTCAGCGAATTATGGTCCTGACACCTTTACAGAAGCTTTAGGCCATCCAGATTGGGATGTGGCTATGAATGAATAATATCATTCATTTTTGGAAAATGATACATGGGATCTTGTTCCTCTTCCAAAGGGACGAAGACTTGTTAGATGAAAATGGTTTTACATTACCAAGTTTGGACCAGATGGAAAAGTTGATAAACATAAAGCTCGTTTGTTGCTAAGGGTTTTTCACAAGTTGAAGGCATTTACTATATTGAAACCTTCTCCCCTGTTGCCATAATGAACTCTATTTGCCTTGTTCTTTCCCTTGTTTCCTCTTTCAAATGGGAAGTCCATCAGATGGATGTTAAATCCGCCTTCTTACATGAATAAATCTATATGGAACAACCTCCTGGCTTTATACAAACAGACTGCAGTCTTCTATGTCGGCTTAAGAAATCCCTTTATGGTTTCAAGAAAGCCCCTTGAGCTTGGTATGCTATAATCGATAGCTTTCTTTTAGATACTATATTTTCTATGGGTCATTCTGACAATATTGTCTACACCAAGAAAGTGGGTAAGTATCTTATCGTTCTTGTTCTTTATGTTGATGATCTTATCCTTACTGGTAGTGATCCCAACCTTATAAAACATGTGAAGTCCAGCCTTAAAAAGAAGTTTGAAATGACAAACTTAGGACATTTGCATTATTTTCTTGGTCTTTAAGTCTTGCAAACCAAGGAAGGTATTTCCCTTTCCGAGTCCAAGTATGCATGTGATCTTCTATGCCATTTTCACATGGAAGATTGTAAGCCAGACCCTTCTCCCTTTTAGTCTGGAGCCAAACTTTCATTCACTTGTACTTACCCTGAAGTTGATGCTACCTTATACCGTCATCTTGTAGGAAAACTTTTGTATCTGACCCATACAAATCCTGACCTTTCCTTTGTTGTTGGCCTTATTGCTCAATTTATACAAAACCCAAATGAAAGTCATTGGAATGTAGCTAATATAATACTTTTTTATGTTCAAGGTACAATTTAGTTTGGGATTCATTACAGTGCAAAAGCATCTCCTCTATTGATTGGTTTCACTGATTCCGATTGGGTTGGTTACCCTGATGATCAGAAGTCTATTGCAGGTTATGTCTTCACTCTTGGTTCTAGACCTATTACATGGGCTTGCAAGAAACAAAGTGTCATTTCTCTTTCTTCAACAAAAGCAAAGTATCGTGGCGCCGTAGAAGCTAGTAAGGAAGCCTTGTGGCTTCATTTGATCTTGTCAGAGTTTGGCTTTCAGCAGCAGCATCCAACTAAACTTTGGTGTGATAATCAAAGTGCCATTCAACTATGAAAAGATCCAGTCCAACATCAGCGCAGAAAACACATTGAACTACAAATGCACTTCATCAGAAAGCTCATTCATGACTATGTTCTTGAAGTGCAATATTGTTCAACCGATGATCAAGTTGCATACATCTTTACAAAGGTGAAGTTCACTAAACTTTGATTTATGGTTGGAGTTCAAGAAGTTGTCACTAAGGGGGGATAGGCTCTAATGCCTCCTTCATTCTCCTATTGTGTCATATTTTTACATCCTTCAATCCTATCCCAAGTTTTTCTTAAGGGGGGGATGTTAGGATATTCCAACACATAGGAAATAGTTAAGTATAGTTAGGTAAAGTGTGTTTCTTTACTATGTACTTTTGTAACTTACAATCTGATGGTCACGATATGTTCTAGAAATGAAGTGATCTGACAGTTCATTCTCTCCTCGGTATTACTGACACTTGATCTATGGTTTAACACCTGATTGGTACATGATCTCTATTTAAAGATCATGGAGGGTCATTTATAAGGCAACCGTTCATGAGAGAAGCTTATGTAAATTTTATTTCTTTTACATTAATAAATTGCCTGAAGTGGCCGTGTTGGCTCACGTCATCGATTGTTTCCCTCTTTCAGGGTTTTAACCACGTCAAGAATATTGGTGTATTGATTTGTGGTCTATTTGTGAGTGGTGTCCTTTGGTGTTCTATCTGAGGAACTTACCCTATAAATTCCTACAATGTTTATTTTATTGTAACTTGAAAATTCGTCCATAAAAGAGAAAATTTCATTGCCAGCAAAATCATCAACAATTTGATCGATATATGGGTTAGGAAATTGTCCTTTGGACAAGATTTGTTAATATCCCTGTAATCTACACATACTCTAATGGTTCCTTGTTTTTTATTTACTTGTACAATATTTGATACCCAATCAATTAATGGAACAGGGTAAATGAAACCTGCTTTTAATAGTTTTTCAACTTCAGCTTTTATAATAACATCATTTCACAGATGAACGAGACGCAACATTTTCCTAATAGGTTTGGCATATGGATAAGTCTTGATTTCATGCACTACAATACTTGGATCGATTCTTAGCATTTCTTCCTAAGACTAGGCAAAAATGTCGCAAAATTCCTGAAATAGGGCTTTCTATGTTGAAATTTCTTCCAAAGAACAAGAAGCACCTACATGAATATTTTCAGTAATCCATGGTTTTCACAAATATGTTAATTGGCATTATTGTTGATATATTTCCTAAATTCTTGTCAGGTTTGGAATAAAGGATAGAAATCATACATTCAGGATCATTGACAATCTTAGACGAAAACATAGATGAAAAATCATTCCCGATTTTTTCAAGGCAAGGTAAGAAATATGAATAATGATGGTAGTCGTCTGTTGGTACCATTCTATGACCCCTTTTTCCCTCCCAAAACATGACAATTACCTACCTCTTTTCATCATTTATCCCTCAAATGCCTTTGAAATTGATTAATTAATAGTCTTATAGTTGTTGAATTGCATTTAAATTGATTTAAGGGTTTTGTGTTAATAAATTAGGAGATTTGGGCAAAATGACTACAGGAAGTCCCAATATCCTATAAATGGCTTATTGTTTGACATGTGGCATGACAGCCAGGCCAGAGCGAAAGGTATGGGTGAAAAGCGGAATGTCCAAGCATGGACGAGCACCTATTCCCCAGCGGAAATAACCCTCCTACATGCGCGGTCAACGACTGGTCAACTATGGCATGTTGGCGACAAAGGCAGCAACAACACATAGTCACAGTCCAGATCGATTTGTAGTTGTTTCTTTTTTTATATATGTGTAAGCTAGGATAGAAACATTTTGTGTTTTGGTAAAAGCGGCAACAGCCGCTCATGAATGTACATCCATTTTCAAGGGATGTGAACCATATGTAAATATAAGTCTGAACCCGGTTGTATGTTCGGTTACATTTTTACTTATCGCTTCATGAACAGAGCTTCGACTTAATACAAATAAGACTTGCATTATAATCACAGTGCGTTGTTTTAATTCGGTGATCGTGGGATAAAAAGCTCGGTATACCAAGAACGCGGACGGGCCCTGCGTACATGGTATATTGTTGTCATTTTAATTGCGTTTACAGTGTAATTTTAATTGCGTTTACAGTCAGAGCATTTGATTGGTATTTGATATTGATATATATGCAGTGTGATTAAATCGATGTTTATATTTATGTGTTTATGAATGCGTTGTTTATATGTTTATGCATGCACTTGAATAGACTATCATTTGGATCGTGAATTATATCCTGTAAGGGATTCGATCCAGGGTTGCCTTGTAAAGCACTGTCATGGACTGTATGCTTATGATTTTCACTTTGCATGATTGCAATGAATGTTCATGAATGTTGAGTAGCATTGAACAGAGGTTTTATGTTTGATGTCTCTGTAAGGAGAGCAAAATCTTTAATTACAGTGATACACAACATTTTATGAATTGCATCTTAGTTGATAGTGATACATAGTTTGATGCTTAGTTGATATTTAGTTGATAGTTGATATTAAATCAAATCACAGCATTGTAATTAGGAAGAGTAGGCTTAGATTAGATCCTTTATGTCTATATATTTTAGGCACACGCCTCTAAGTCTACGCACCCTGGTCGATAATAAATTTAGCCTAGTCTAGCACCCTAGATAGGACACTACATTTTGGCGTTGTTGCCGGGGAGGCGTACTTAAAGGATTGAAAAAAAATTCAATAAGCAAAAATAAACAAAAACACAGTCAAAATCATGTTCATTTATGCCTAGGTTTAGAGACAATCAGGGTAGATTCATAAGAACCCCCCACCATTCAAAAACTAACCCATCATCATCAGGAGCAGGCTCTGTAAAGAATTCAACACCAGCTGAGGAAAATATCATTCAAGCATTAGAGGATAAACAAAAATTAGGGCAGAGACTTACTCTCCTCGAAAGGCAAACTTTATTAACACATAAATCACAAAAAAGGGACTTTCCTAGGGCTGCCACACAAGGAGAAAGTAGCACACTGACTGAACACTCTTTCCTTAATCGCGTCTTTGAAACAAGTGACTATGATATAGACAAATCTATTAAGATGGCTGAGGAAGGAGACGGATTAGTGCCACATCAAGGACAGAGAGATGACGAAGAGTCAAATTTTCCTTTTCCCATACAAGAACCACAGGAAGATGATGAGATCAAAATGAAAAACATACCCCCATCAGTGCTACCTAATTTTTATGGTATGGCTTCAAAAGATCCGAACTCATTCTTGTTCGAGTTTGACATTGTATGTCGGACATATGGCTATACTGATGATGCCCGTAGGCTCAGACTTTTTCCAGCGACACTAAAGGCATCAGCCTTAAGATGGTTCATGAGGCTTGGTGAGCATACTATCACTAATTGGGATGGTATGAGAAAAGTATTTCTAAGGAAATATCAACCCTACTGCAGATCCAAAGACTCTAAAGATGACATCTTTAGAATGAGCCAACAAGAGGATGAAACCTTAGAGCAATACTTGGAGAAGTTTGTCTACAACTTACAAAAATCTAAACACCGAACTATGCCTCTTGAACTGACCCGCACAATATTCTTGAAAGGTATCCGAGAGGAATACTTGGATGACCTCAACTTGATGGGTAAAGGTGACATTTTTGTTTTACCCTTTGAAGAAATCGTTGATCTATGCGAAAAGTATTCAAGGAGTAAAGCTAAAATGGGAAAAAGAACCCTGTCATCCAAGGTCACCAAGTCTGCTTCAACAAGTGTCACAAGGGCTGAGATAGGAAACCTGTTAGAAGAATTTAAGACAGATTTGTTAAGCACAATAGGGAACCAAATTGACACTCTAAAATCCAAAAAGAAACAAGAAGCTGAAGATCAGGTAATGGCTATTTTCTGCCCCAAGTGCCGAAAGAAACATGCATTAAAGGACTGTCCACTAGAAAACATTCAAGTTTGTGCTCTCTGTACTGAACATCATGATATATTTAACTGTCCTAAAGTTAAGGTTTTGCAGAACTATAACATGGCAGCCAATGCAGAGATGGAAAACATGTATTACATGGGCGCAAAAAGACCATGGCAACCAAGGCTAGCACCTCAAGGTATGTTCCCAAATCAAAACTTGCAATTTCCTGTAAATGATCAAATGTATGAACAAAATTCATGGAATGTACCCATGCCATGGCAGCACCAAAACAACCCACAGCAACAATGGAGACCATCTCAACAGTACTCTCAATCTTATCCTACATATCCTCAATCATACCAACCATATTCACAACCATATCAACAATATCATCAACCGTATCCATCACATCCTCAACAGTATCCTCAGCAAGCTGTTTATCCACCTCAACCTACTCAACAAGCACTACCTGCTCCTCCACCAATAAATCCACTGCAACTACAATTTCCGGCTAACTCACAACCTTCCAGACCAACACAAATTCCTGCTCAAACTGTCACAAATCCGAATAATAGAGTAGAGAGGCCAGCCTACAATGTAGAAGAAAGAACTTCATATTCCACACTACCCTTGCAAAACATAAACTTGAGGTCTGGAAAGGTACTCCAGAAAGATTCTCCAATAACAGATAGGCGAGAAGAAAACATAGAAAACGAAAATGAAATAACAAATCAAACGATGATACCAGAGATAAGCAAATGCAACCATTGCATCCACCTTTTCCAGACCGATTGGTCCAAATCAAACCTCCATTGTCTATACCACAGTTTTATGTCTTAGATGAGCTTAAAAATGTCTACATAAAAATCCCGTTACTGCAAGCTATAAAAGACATTCCTATCTACACTAAAGCCATCAAAGACATGTGCCTCAAGAAGCCTACTAGGAAAAGGATTGATCCTCAAACCATTCATGTCATAGGACATTTAGCAGGCCTTATGACCAATAGCGTTTCCATAGAGAAGTATGTTGATCCTGGCATTCCCAAAGTAACCACCATCATTAAAAACATACAAATTCCAAACACTTTGATAGATCTTGGCGCCGCAATTAATGTCATGACTCTAGAGACCATGAGAACACTCCAGATTACCAATTTGCAACATACAACAATTGTTCTTGAACTAGCTGACAGGTCTAAAGTGATTCCTGAAGGGATTTTGGAAGACATAATTGTCTCACTGGACTCTTAGGAGTATCCGGTGGACTTTTTAGTCCTCCAACCCAAATCCAATTTAGGAGGGCACCCTATCATTCTTGGTAGACCATGGTTAGCGACTGCTGATGCATTTATAGGATGTCGATCTGGCAACATATCCATTCGAGAGGGACTGAAAGAAACAACTCACCCCTCTACCCATCATCGGCACAATCACCGAAGCAGTACCACAATAATTTGTGGCTTATGACTAATTCAATGATAAAGACAGAGAGTACAATCCATTTTAAGATTGACCAAATCTAATGATTCCAAGAACAAAGACAATATGGATTTGGTAGAAACTATTTCTTTCTCAACCAGATATTTCCGAAAATTTGAGACATGACCAATATCACGCTACAGATGTACTTTTAGCTCAAAATTTTCAGGAAACATGCACCATTAAATCTTTGCAAACCACATTTCACGACATCTTTCCTTTTCAATCCATCACCAACACCCAGAGTCAGGTTATAGAGATTAGTCCTGGGAAAACTTTGAACATAAGCAATCATCTAGACTCATCTCAGCAAGAGAAATTAATCCGACTCTTGAGGAAATACCAGAAAGCCTTTGCTTGGGATTATACCGATATGCATGGCATTCATCCTGACTCATGCACTCACCACATTTACACAGATAACACTATCAAACTAGTGAGGCAACCACAAAGAAGAATGAACCCCATGCTCCAAGATATTGTCAGAGAAGAGTTGCAAAAATTATTGAGAGTTAATTTCATATATCCTATTTCTGACAGTTAGTGGGTATCCCATTGGTTGTAGTGCCCAAGAAAAATGGTAAGTGGCGCATTTGTGTTGATTACCGACAACTGAACAAAGCCACGCTTAAAGATTATTTTCCACTACCATTTATCGACCAAGTCTTAGACACCCTAGTTGGGAAATCATCATTCTCTTTTCTTGATGGTTTCAGTGGCTACAACCAGATAAGGATAGCTTCAGAAGACCAGGACAAAACCACCTTCACCTGTCCTTGGAGGACTTATGCTTACAATGTTTTTCCGTTTGGAGTTTGCAATGCTCCAGCTACATTTCAGAGAGCTGTATTAGCTATTTTCGCTGATTTATTTCATGATTGTGTTGAAGTGTATATGGATGATTTTTCAGTATACGACAATTCATTTGACCATGCATTAGAAAACCTTGAGAGAGTTTTAAAAAGATGTATTGAATCTAACCTGTCCCTCAGCAATGAGAAATATTTTATGATGTTGAACGAAGGGATAGTGTTAGGCCACTATATTTTTTCTCAAGGGGTCACAGTTGACCCAGCAAAGATCCAGATCATTGTCGATTTACCAATACCACAGAATCAAAGAGAGGTAAGAAGTTTCCTTGGGTACGCAAGCTATTATAGAAGATTCTTTGAACATTTTAGCAAGATAGCTTTACCTTTGTTTAAACTTCTGTCAAAAGATGTACTTTTAAGTTGGAATGAGAATTGCCAACAAGCATTTGAATTTCTCAAAAAGAAATTATCAACTGCACCAATCTTGAGAGGGCCTAATTGGAGCTTACCATTTCATATTTTTACAGATGCATCTGACACTGCAGTAGGTGCACCATTAGGCCAAAAGAAGAATCTTGTACTTATGCCATTTACTTCATTAGCAAAAATCTAACACCTACAGAGTTAAACTACACGGTCACAGAGAAGGAAACACTTGCTATCATATATGTTGTGAACAAATTCCGACATTACATAACTGGTTATGAAGTCTTTGTGCATACTGACCATTTTTCCATAAAACATTTAATGAACAAACCAATATCTAGTGGCAGAGTTACCAGATGGTTACTATTGTTACAGGAATTCAACATCACCGTGTTAGATAGACCAGGTAAAGAGAACGAGGTGGCAGATTTTCTCTCTAGATTGCAAAACCAAGGTGAGGTTGTTCCAGTTGAAGATTCTTTCCCAAATGAAAAATTATTTTCCATTTCTATATTAAATCCTTGGAATGTTTATTTGGCTAATTACTTTTCTACAGGAAGGACACCTCCACACTTTACCACAAAGGAAAGGAAAAGACTAGTAAAACAAAGTGCTAGATATTCATGGCTCAATGACGATCTATTTTACACTGGCTATGACATGATCATTAGAAGATGTGTAAGAAATGATGAGGTAATTGATATTTTAAAATCTTGCCATGATGAACCGTGTGGTGGGCATTTTGCAGCTAAGCGGACAGCGTTCAAAGTTCTAACTCTTGGATACTAGTGGCCATCCATTTTCAAGGATGCCAAGAAATATGTAAAGAGTTGTGACAGTTTCCAAAGAATGGGCAGGCCAACAGCTACAGATGAGATGCCTCTTCAGCCCCAAGTTCACCTAGAGCCATTTGAAAAATGGGCTCTAGACTTCATAGGACCTATTAACCCATCCTCCAACGATAAGAAGTACATCTTAGTATGTACTGATTATGTCACAAAGTGGGCTGAAGCAAAAGCACTGGTAAGAGCCACCGAACACACAGTTGTCAATTTCCTTTTTGAAGAGATTTTTGTTAGATATGGAGTGCCAATGGAGATAGTAACTGATCAAGGTACCCAATTCACCTCAAAGTTGGTAAAGGACATCACAGACAAATACAAAATCAAGCATAGGAAAAGCACACCTTACCATCCACAGGCCAATGGGTAGGTGGAATCTACAAACAAAACTTTGGAGGGTATCATTACTAAAACTGTTGCAATGAACAGGAAGAATTGGGAAGAAAAGCTCAAAGATGCACTCTGGGCTTACAGAATCACATGGAAGGATACTACAGGATTTACACCATACCAGTTGGTGTACGGAAAAGAGGTAATGATTCCTATTGAGTTTCAAATCCATACTTTTAAACTGGCTGCAGATTTACAAATTGACTTGGATCAAGCACAAAAAGAAAGAGTCCAGCAGTTGAACCAGCTGAATGAAATGAGGCAGCAAGCAGAGGAAACCACCATCCTCATGCAAAAGCAAAGGAAGCAGTGGCATGATGCACATATCAAGAAGAAGCAGATCAAGGAAGGTGACTGGGCTCTACTTTTTGACTCTAAGTTTAGAGATCATAAAGCCAAGTTTACCACCCATTGGATGGGCCCCTACCAAATTGTTCAGGTTTATGACAATGGATCAGTGAAGCTCACAACTATTGATGGAGAAGGTCATTCCTTTACTGCCAATGGTCATTGCCTGAAACTTTATACTAAGCCCATCAGCAAGAAAGATTTTCTCCACACAATCTCTCAACAAAGTGAGGTTGAGATACTGCAGCCCTCAGCTGCAGTATCCCTGCCTTAGTTTATTTTCTTTCAATTTTGAAAAAAATTAAAAAAATAAAAATAAAAATAAAAACAAAAGAAAAAAAACATAGAAAAAAAAAACATAAAAATACATAAATGGGTTAGATGTGAAAACCAGCCTCTGGCACACTCTAACCCCAAATTCCTACTTGAAAACCAATTCGTTGGTAGGTAAGAATTCTCTTTCTTTTGTTCACTGTTTAATTTCTCAGCTGAATAATGACTTGAGGACAAGTCAAAAGTTTTGTGGGGGAGAGAAGCATCAGTATTTTTATCTCTCCATTGTAAAAAAATTTTAAAAGATTTCTCATCTCTTCATTGTAAATTCCCACGCAGTTTGTTCCAACATTCTAAATTTCAATAAATAAGTTGTCTTGTCATTGTTTTATCTCAGAGGGACCTGGTTATAAATACTATGCAGGGGGACCTGTTCTGTCCAAGAAGACCATGCTACCAGCACCAGCAGTAATGGGACCTGTTTAGACACACAGAAAGGGACCTGTTAAGAGATTGATATTTCAAGATTACTTCAACGCAGCTTCAGCAAGTTTCTACAAAGGCAGTTTGCTGAGCACCAAGACTCCATCAAGCACCCATCAAGCACCCAAGCTCAATAGCACCTGTATGCACACAAAGAATTGCATGAACATCTTCAGTATTTCAGAGGGACCTGTTGCATTCAAATCTACCTCAGGGGACCTGTTATGAACAGCAAAGAAAGTCAAACAACAGTCAAGAGGCTAGCTCTACTCAGCATGCCAATGCAACAGCAGTCAAACAAAAGTGTAATACGCTCCTTGTTCTTAACATTTAATTTCTTGGATTAATTTTTAATGTTAATTCTAATAACTATGACTGTTATGATTGATTTCAAGGGCACATTTTTTATCATCCCTTATCTCCCTAATTCTTCCCTACTTCAACCTACTTCCTACTTCTAAAATCCATTAACCCTTCATTTCAACGTTGTTCTACGCATCCTACAGCCATACCAACCTCCTAAATCCATACCTCCATTTGGCCGAGTACCAACAGGACACGTGGTGATTGTTAAAAAAAAAAAAAAGAGAAATTATATAAAGGTAAGAAACAAGAGGCCTATTCATTATTTTGCATGCGGCCGAATGATGATTTCACCACCCGACGCACCTAAGTGATTCAGAGGACTCCATCATACCTCAGTGTGGTATATACGCTCCCAGCGCTCCCATAATAGCATTTGTGCAAGTGGCATCTATTCCTTTGTTTTCGAAAATGAACACACTCTAAGGTAAAGGAAGTTGGTCATTTCACTCTCATTTTTTAGGATTGTTCACATTGGCGCATAATCCCGTGGCCTCCACAGTAAGGACCAAAGGCAGTGAGCGCCATTCGGTTTCGACTCCCACCAAGTTACACGACAGTCGACCCAGCATCACATTGGACACTAAGGGAGCGACGCTATCAGGTAATAAATCAAAACTTCCTTGTTAAATTCGCAAGTTAAGAGCTCGACCCTCCGCCAAGATGACAAATAGGGTCAAGCCAAGTGTGTTCGATATCTCCCAATACCATGAAGACTGCATTTCGATTCTTAGAGAAATACAGTGGTTGCCCTTTTTGGAGAAATTCCATGGAAGCAACGAAGAGGTTGCTAAGCAATTCACCTTCACATTTAATGGGGAGAAAGCCCTGATAGGCAATTTCTCATTCATGGTTTCAGAAGACACCATCGCCCAAGAAATAGGGATTAGCCCAGAGGGGGAAAATTATTTTAAGACCAAGCAATTCAAAGAGAAATTGTGGACCCAATTCATGTCTAGGTCCCGAGTCTCAGCGGTTAACTGGAAGAAAGGCGTCCCAAGAAGTTGGTTGGTGCATCCTTGGGATGAAATGGTTTACATACTTCAAAAATTTGTAACCTGTGAAGGCCGCTACAACATTGTTTATTTATACCATATCAAGTTGTTGCTACACTTGAAAAGGCAATGTGTTATCAGTTTACCATATTTCCTATTGTAGAGCCTAACCAAGATGTCAAAGACCATCCATAAGCAGAAAGGAAACGAAGACAAGAGCTTATATCACTTTGGTTTAGTCAAAATTCTTATTGAGCATGAAATGCAAAGAAGAGGGAAAACGTGGAAGGAGTTCTTAGCTGCCAACCAAATCAGAGATGAGGAAGACAAAGAAGAATCACAAGAAAACTCAGGATTTATGAAGGACATTGATGAGGAGATCCCAGCATCATCCAAATCAAACAAGGTACCTCCACCTGTGAGCATCATAAGAACTAGGCAAATGAGAAAGGAGGATGCTAAGAAGGAAGAACAAGATAAAGTTTTCACCACTTACTCAAGGAGAACAAGAAGGACACCAAAAGCTCAGTTGCAAGAAGACTAGCCTGAATCCAATGCACCTATACAAATGGATATTCAGAGCAGTGACCATTCGCCACCAGGGCCAGGAGCTGATGTAGATGTTGAAAGTCATTCACCCCCAGGACCAGGAGCTGATATAGAGGTCGAAAGTAATAACAAACAAGAAAAAGGGTCACCACCTCCCAATAAGAAGCAGAAGAAATTGGAGAAACAAATTGAAAAATTAAAGGAAGAGCTCATGGAGGCTAATATGTTGGAGAAAGTTATTAAGAAAGAAAATGAAATGCTCCGAGCGCAGAGTAAAGAAATTCAAAAGAAAAATGAAAAGTTAAAGGAGCGAGTCAATGAGCTAGAAGCTGAGAAAACAGATATTTGCAAGTGGGCCACCAAGTGGTACAATCAAAAGAAGACCCTCAAGGAGAAATACAAAAGACTAAAGCAAGAGCTCCATGACCAGAAAGATGCCCAGGTGAAAAAGAATGTAGACACATTGCTCAAGGCAGCAGAGGCACAGGCAGGAACCGAGTTCAAAGGAAGCACTTCAGGGTTAGCATGAGGACATGCTAATTCATTAAGTCGGGAGAGATGTTGTTGGTACCATTCCATGACCCCTTTTTCCCTCCCAAAACATGACATTTGCCTACCTATTTTCATCATTTATCTCTTAGATCCCTTGGAAATTGATTAATTAATAGTCTTATAGTTATTAAATTGCATTTAAATTGATTTAAGGGTTTTGTGTTAATGAATTAGGAGTTTTTGGGCAAAATGACTACAGGAAGTTCTAACATCCTGTAAATGGCTTATTGTTTGACATGTGGCATGACAGCCAGGCCAGAGCGAAGGGTATGGATGAAAAGCGGAATGTCCAAGCATGGACGAGCACCTATCCTGCAGTGGAATCAACCCTCCTACATGCGCGGTCAACGACTGGTCAACTATGGCATGTTGGCGACAAAGGCAGCAACAGCACACAGTCCAAATCGATTTTAGTTTGTTTCCTTTTTTTTATATGTCAGCTAGGATAGAAACATTTTCAAAATCGTGTTTTGGTAAAAGCGGCAATAGACGCTCATGAATGTACATCCGTTTTCAAGGGATGTAAAACCATATGTAAATATAAGTTATGAACCGGTTGTATGGTTGGTTACGTTTTTATCATTATTGTTGCTTCACGAACAGAGTTTCGATTTTAATACAATAGACTTGCATTACAGTCACGGTTGCGTTGTTTTGATTTGGTGATCGTTGGATAACAAGCCCAATATACCAAGAACGCGGACGGGCCCTGCGTACATGGTATACTGTTGTTATTTTATTGCATTTACAGTCAGGGTATTTGATATTGATATGCGCAGTGATTAAATAGATTCATGTTTATGTTTATATATTTATGAATGCGCTTGTTTATATGTTTATGCGTGCGCTTGAATAGATTATCACTTTGATCGTGAATCATATCCTGTAAGGGATTCAATCCAGTGTTACCTTGTAAAGCACTGTCATGAACTTTATGTTTACGATTTCATCTTGCATGACTTTTAATGAATGTTAGCGAATGTTGAGTAGCCACTTAACAGAGGTTTTATGTATGATGTCTCTGTAAGGAGACCAAAATCTTTAATTACAGTGATACACAACGTTTTATGAATTGAATCTTAGTTGATAGTGATACATAGGGTGATTTAGTTTGATATTGAATCAAATCATAGCATTGTAATTAGGAAAATTAGACTTAGATTAGATCCTTTATGTCTATATATTTTAGGCACACGCCTCTAAATCTACGCACCCTGGTCGATAATAAATATAGCCCAGTCTAGCACCCTAGATAGGACACTACAGTAGGGTTCCCTGCATCCAGGATCTTATCAAAATTTTCTAGCTCCATTTTAATATCAGCTAACTCCTTAATCATATTTTTTTTTTCTTGCATTCCCATTTCCTTAACTCCAATTTTAAAGCAAGTAGCTTCCCATAGATAACCTACATGGGAGAATTATCCACATCCTTGTATTGAGTCCAAAAATCCCAAATCAGAGAATTAAAATCAACATCTTCAATCCAAATACGATTGAATTTGAAGGGCATACCCAAACACAACTCCTCCCTCCTCCATATTAAAGTGATGGGCAGGTGATCCGAAATGTATGTTTTCAAAACCTCTGATTGAAGAAAACCCATTCTCTCCAGCAGATCTTCATGTACGAAGTATCTATCGAGTCGCTTGGCAATATGTTGTGATCCGGCCCTACCATTATGCCAAGTGTGTACCATTATTTGTGGTCGAATGTCCATGAGGTTATTATCACAGTAAACAAATTTGAGTCTATCAACAAGAAGATCCATCCTACAAGCTGAGCCCCAACATTCTTCCAGCACTATGGTGGCATTAAAATCTCCTGCTACAATTAGGGATCCAATTTTTAGGATGTTCGATGCTTCCAATCTGTCCCAAAAAGAAGCCCTATCCCGATATGGAACATATAGGTTTAGAATGCAGAATCGCCCAGCCAGTCCCCTGAGACTACCAGAGAGAAGAATACTAGAAAAACAATTATAAGCCCTGAATGTCACCCGTCGCGGATTCCACAGCGTCACCAGTCCCCCAGAGAGACCCAGAGAGTCTACAACCACCATATTCCAATCCGGAAGCATTTTCGTAAAGTACCCACTTTTTGAGCAATCGTCATGGATTCTTGTAGAATGATGATGTGGGGATTAACAGAAGAAAATAGATCTTTGAGGGCAAGGAATATTTGCGAGTCCCCCAAACCCCGCATATTGAGGGAAAGACATAGAGTCATGTTGCATGGAGGTCGGGCTGCGTTGCTCTAAGGGCTCGAGGTGCGAATGAGGAACTAATAGGTATATCAATGAGGGAGGTAGAATCAACAAATGAAATCGACTTTAACTTGGGCCTCCCTTGGAAATGTCTATTACCCCATTCCTCTCGATGTTGAACGATGATGTTAAGAGCAGAGTTAGAGCTAATATTTGGGGAGGTCTGAGGACGCTCCTGATGGATAGATAAAGTTTTCAGGTTGAGGGTCGGGTTAGAAAGAAGGAATTCAATGTTGCTATACATTGAGTTTCTGGGGGAGGAATTAGGCGACCTAGGAGAGGTTGGGGAGCTGCGGGAAGCTGAGTTGGCAGGGGGAGGAGTATTCGCAGGCGTTGCCAACAGAGAAGGACATGATTCAGATTTCATAAGATCAGGGGACATCAAGGATGCCGAGGGTGGGGGAGGCGAAATCCCCAGCATCAGGGGAAGGAAAATGTGCAAGGATAAGGGTGGTTGTTCAAGCAACAGAGGAGAGGTGGCAAAATGTACAGTACCCGAATCAGTCAAAGCCAAAGGGGAAGCATGAGGGGAGGATGGCCCAACAATGGGAGAAGTGGAAAATGAGTAATCCAAATACCTCATACCAGAACAAGTGGGATAGTTGTAATGAGGGGTACCTGATTGTTGATGTCGATGTTTGCCATATTTCTAGCTGCTACCCTCCTTCCCACCACCATGTTGCAGTACGTCTGCTCATGCATCACCCTTCCCCTTCTGAGCCGCGCCACTGACAAACCCCTTCTTCCTGTGCCTCCGAGGGCACTATGCCATGAGATGCCTGGTGTGATGGAAAATCAGACAATGAAATGGAATACACCAAAAATATAGCGCATAATGAATATGAATCTTATCCCAAACCAAATCAATGTGCGTAGGAAGACCCCCAGAGAAACACGTTCAATTAATATCGAGGCAACCCTTTTGTCTCTGGCTCCCAAACATGTCATGCCTACATAGATGAATTTACCAATGGTGTTTCTAATGTCTGTAAAGACCCTTCTAGTCCAGAATTCAGTGGGAGACTCGACAATTTAACCCAAATCAACTTGTTGCGAGGGGGCATCCCTAAGAGGGTTAAAGCCAATATACCATGGATGAAGAGATAAGAACCCACACCCTCACACCCACGACAACCTGTGAATTTTCTCCAAATCCTCATGATGTAAGAAATGAAAGTTGTTCCAAGAATTCAAGAGACGACTAGATGTCGGAGTGTAGCCAAGGACTGATTTCCACTTAGTCGCAACCCATGTCCTCATCTCCTCTTCCTGCATGTCAGTGAAATACTAGTGACCCATCAAAGCACGTTTTTGAAGGTTGATCACCCAGTCCAAGAGCACATCGTAACCGAAACTCAACAACTGCGTATGTGGAGAAGTCCCAACCTGCCGATGTCGTGGTTTGGTCTTAGGGCCACGAGAGGAGGCGTGGCGATGTGTAAGATGTGGAGGATCCGCATGTGTGACACTTGGATAGTCCCCCACATGAAAGTGTGAAAGTGTAGTCTACGTTTCCGGTAAAACCATAGTTGCATGGCACCCAACAGTCAAATGTGCTTGTCGTAGAGAAGGTCGTGGGGCAAGTGTAGGGCTAGGTGGATGTGCCATCTCAGCCTCCAAGGTGGCGCGAATGAAAGCCTCGTGTTCTGAGGTGTTGGATATGAAAAGATCTGATATGTCCATAGACCCCCAGTAGGAAAACAATAGGCATCATATGATTGGTCCAACTCGAAGGGTCAGAGTAGGTAAGAAAATATGGGTGGCAGGGGTAGGTAAGGTAGATAAGGAAGAAGACGCCAGCCATGACAGGTGGAAGTTAGAAGGGCCAGTGTTGAAATTAAAGAATATATACAAGAGGAAGTCCAAAGGACTCAAGTCCCATCACCAGTGAGGATATGCAACACGTAGCACCCACGACACAAAAAACCCCAACCACCCCACCGTTGATCCACATCCCAATTTGGAAAATTAATGTAAATAGAAGGAAACTTTCCAAAATACCAACCCCCGATCAGAAGGGATTCCGACAATCGGAATGAATGTTTGACAATCGAAATGAATGTCTGACAATCAGAATGAAATGACTAAAGCTTGCAGAGCATAAATAACCGAAATAATGTTGCCCCCTAATATGTTAGCGTCGACCACTCGAACAAGCAACCGCAAAATATTTTGAATTGATATGAAAAGTGTGTAGTGAGAGAAATCCGGTAAGTCCACCGAAAATAGTGTGCCACCTTTGCAATTCAGTTGCAGAAAATACATGAAGAAATAAAAAATGTAACAGGGTATGTCAATGGAGAGATCTTCTTGTGCAACAACAACAACAACAGTGACATCGTCCCAAGCATGTCCATCTATTGCAGCATCTGACACCGAAGTTTTTACAGAGTCAGGAAATGATGAAAGTGTCAATCCACCTCCTCCAGAGAGTTGAGTAATTTGTAGTCTCTATATAGGATCCATGTTCTCGGTTCGATGAGGGACAAACAATCTTAAGAATATCAACCATTAGAGGCATGTGGTCTTCGTCGTAATAAGCTCAATTGATCACAAATGATACACTACAAGATATATATGGCAATGAGAAATATGACAACTATGTGAAAAATCTCGGATGTTAAACATCTCTAGGGAGTGGAGAGACCGCAATAACTAGTCAACCTCAAGTAATAAGGACGCAGATGGATCCACTAGAGAGGGGGAGAATGGGAGACAAAAAAATATAGAAAAAACGAGTGACCAAAGCCAAAGTGCGGGGTGGAGAAGATAACAACCTAACAAGTGTTATGTCCAAAAAAAAGGAAAAAGAAACGAACTAGTGCATCACATATTCATGCCAAACTATTCAACCACACCAGTGGAAATATTTGAAATAGAAATATAACTGCTCACATACATCAAAAGTAGACTGTAAGTGAACAAGTTTCCGTTACCTCAACGTCCACCCCTGGAGCAATCACATCCTCAAGCTACCATACCATTGTCAGCTCCAAAACCTCCCAAGCTTCGACTCCACTTCGGCTCCACCCTTGGCCTTCTCTTTATCTCATGTATGTGTCAGGTGGTTTGGTGGTTCATGCTTACATGCAAAGGAATGAATCCAAAATTGTGTTTTTTATGTTTGTTTGTTTGTGCAACTGTGACCCACACAACCATGCCCCTTGTTCCGCAAGGGCTATACAATGTGGGTGTCCTCTGCAAAGGGATTTAAAGGGATTTGAGACAACCATGGCGATATAATTTTAATCAAAAGTAATATCCACTAATTTGATTTAAATAAATAATATATATTTTTTTAATTAAGATAATTTTTTTTATTCTTTAAAAATATGTTAACTCAACACAACCACATTATATTGTATTTACAATTAGTCAATTTAATAAAAATGGGTTTGATTTATTTTGATTCCAAAATGTTAACCATTATCCCATAAAAATTAGCAAATTGAGGTTAACCAAATTTTATGAGCGATAAAGGACACATGTTAAAAAATTGACCAATTACATTATAACAATTTTTAATAGTGAATACTAAACTTTTAGTAATCAACAAGCAAATTAACGGCTATAACTATAATCTTAATCGCTATAACTATAATCCTAAGGCCTTAGTAGGGAATAATAATTTTTTTTTTATTTTAAATCCCAATCAATAATATGGTTTATAATGTGGAATCTCAAATATCATTTTTTTTTTCCGATAAAATCCCAATCAATAATATGGTTTATAATGCGGAATCTCAAATATCAAAATATCGTGTGCTTTTTTTTTTTTTTCACAAAATCCCAATCAATAATATGGTTTATAAGGTTGAATCTCAAATATCGAAAATATGGTTTTGAGAAGCTTTAGTAAAAAAAGCTACGTGTTTTACTTCGACGATTTTTCCTTTCTTTTTAATCCTTATTTTTAGTTTAAAAAAAAATCTTAATTTTTAAATAAGATTATTAAAGTTGAAGAACATACAAAAAAAATATAAACCCAATAAGATTATTAAAGTGGGAGAAGATACCTATAAAATAAACATATATTTATATAAATGTTGAAAATATAAATAATGTGAAAACAAAAAATAATATAAAAACCATTATAATATAGTTAATGCATAATACATGCAACAATTCAATAGGATAGATGGCCGAAAAGGTCGCACTATATTGAGCACGACATTTTAAACCTAACCCACATTAATAGTAACTCAAGAAAGCTTAACATAACTCACACCCATAAATAACAGACTAAAAGACTCAAACCCTAAGTGTAGTAAATGAAACCCTAGAGCATTCTGCCCTTCATAGAGGAGAAACAGAGCATTTATATGGCGGTGCACCTTCTGTTTGTATATCGTCTGAGGCCCTCGGCAACGCACTGGAACCGGGGTCTGTGTGCGCAGTTGGATATTTAGTTGATATTTCAGTGTCTATTTGTGTATAAATGTTATTATGAAGTCACAGGGATGGGGTAATTCTTTCTATTTCAATTCTGTGGCGCCTCTATTAGTTTCTCGTTAGCACGCTCTTGGCAATGCACTGGAATCAGGGTTTGTGTGTGCAGTTGGTTACTGGTTAAATTCGATATTTCACTGTGTTTTGTGTGTATAGATTTTATTATTCAGTGACGGGGATGGGATGCTTCTTGCTAGAGCTCCTCATCCTCACGGCATGGAGCGACTGTAAATGTCGTAGATTCCTTCGTGAACGTCATACAGTAAATTCTGGTCGTTGATGGCATCTATTATTCCACCTGCTACTCATTTGCTGTTCTTCATTCACGAGGGCAGCATATTAGAGTAGTGGGAGCGTAAGAAGAAGCCTCCGAGCAGAGGAATGTTATATTCTATTGCCCTGGGTATTTTTTGCAGCGTTGCTGCCATGATCCCTTGGGATTGGCCATAACATTCACATTCACAACATCTCTAATTTTTTTTTTTAATAATTTTTATAACATTTTTCAATTTGTTTTGAGATTAACTGTTATGATTATAGTGCTGTTTAGCATGGGGTTCGCCAAACAATTGTGATGCGCTGTTGTCCTTTTATATTCGATTTAAGTTTTAGTTGACCTTAGATGACTGTTTTGTTCATTTAACATGCTCATGACATACCCTAATGAATTCCAAAAGGGTATTTCGAATATAGGTCCCAGGTGGGCCTCTCTTCTTCTAAATGTTTGCACCATGTTATGAGGTGATTCTCTCCTTATCAAAGGGTTTGAACAGCTTGGTGTGGGTATGGAACATTTTGCTCTACCAATTAACGAAATCTCTCTCCGATAACGCCCTGTTGACAACTCGCTTCACCAACTTCAGCTGCTACCAAGGCCTGGACCCTGGTCAATCCTCGGTACAAGCCCAGGATTTAAACCCCTTCGGTGTGCAGACTTTAAACCCTAAACTTTCTGAAAACAGTTGATTAAGACTTGCGATTTGAAGCTTTAAGTAAATAAATATATTTTGGTCAAGCTTTCTTAAATCGTGTGCCTTCTAATTTTTATTCCAAAATCTAAATTCTAAAATATTCGATTTTAGAGCTGTTTATTTTTATTCTATCCAATTTTTCTTCATTTATGCTCCTCATGATGACACATGCATGATAAAATATTAATTCATTTGTACTATCAATTACATTTTATTGATATTTCGAACTTCACAGCGTGTTCCACCTGCCTTACACATGAATATCTGACATACAAAATCTGACTTCTATGCCACATGAGGAGTGTTTCTTTTGATTCTATCCATATGTCCTTCATTTGTGCTCCTTTTAATTACACATGCATAATAAAATACTAATTCATTTATACTTTCACTTCATTTTATTGATATTTCGAACTTCATAGTGTGTTCCACCTGCCTTCCACATGAATATCTCACATACAAAATCAATTATTTTTGACCGAGTCAATTGTTTGTGATTGGAATTGTGGGATTTGCTTTTTTCTTTTCTTTTCCTTTTTTCGGTTGCCTGATCCATGTTTAGCCTGGACCTATTTCTTAGTGATTTTCCAGCAATGAACTGTTTTCTTCACTTTGGAGTTAGTTCTGGAGATTGATAACGTCTTGTTCACCTTTTATCGCTATTTTTTTTATGCCATTCCTATGTGAATTAACTCTATTTTGCACCTATGTTATAGGTGCAATTCTTCTAGTGTTTTTTTTAAATGTTTGATTGAATTCTTCTAGTGTTTTTTTTAAATGTTTGATTGAGGTGCTTTCTTGATCATGTCTTAGAAAAGTTGTTTTATGATTTTTTTGATTTTATAAATACGAGTGATATAATTTGCTTTCTTTTCCAATCTAAAAAAAGAACATTTATAAGCATAAGTAATTATGAATTCTACTTTATGAATTCTATTTTCATCCTTTGCTTCATATTGAGGATTAAAATGGGCCTGCATAGCTCCTTTCATCTCATCCCACGAAGTGATGTTACTAGCACTGCCACTGGCAATCTGGTCCATCCTCCTTTGCCACCACATCTTAGCATCTTTTGTTAGAAATTGAGCAGCTACCTTGACCTTTGTCTCATCATCAGATAGACCCAATCGTTCCATGTATTGCTCCATGTCCCATAGAAAGTTGCCTAAGAGTCTTTGCACTCCTTGTACCATCGAACGATTTCGGTTCCTTGACTTTCACATGAGGCACTCCTCCACTTGATCCATGCCTCACGGCCTTCTTCAACACTGCGATCTCATCCTTGGCTTGATCAAGAGATTTCTTCAAGTCCATGATCTCTACAAGACCCTGATCCCTTGCTTCTTCAACCTCCTTGACACTTACTTCAAGTTGTGTACACATAAGATCAGTGTACTCGTGTTGAGGTTGGAGTTCATTAAGCTCATCCTTCATCTTCAAAGTTGCTTCTTGCTCTTTCACGACCAAATCAATCTTCTTATTCCAGTAAGCTTCCAAGTCCTCTATCTTCTCCAACACTTTCTCAATAAACCCAAGGGTAGTGTCCTTGGCATCACGACTAGACCCAATCTGAGATTAAGCCATTTCCAATAGCCTTTTCCTTCTTTGCAACCTAGTCTCGACCATACAACAACTTCACCTGCAACCCAAGTCCTTGATTCAACCAACACTTATCAGGAAGTGTTTCACCAACCTCTTTCCCCTGCAAGTACATGTCACCTCAGTCACTTCTTCACGAGCAACCCTGCTCAAACCCGAACCTGTTCAACAAGCTCTGATACCACCTGTCACGCCCGCAACGGCGGCGGTAGTCTTTCAACCGTGCCGGCGAAGTGCGGCACCACTGAACACTTTCTTTTCCAACAATACTCGTGCACATGGACTACGCCTATCCACTTACTCCTACATAGTTTGTGATTCTCAACCAAGTATAATTAGTTATCCTTTATACCAATGAACACCCATACTTTATTCATTATCAACAACAATTATAAACGACACAACAATTGCACAGTATAAAGGGGAGGGGCAACTCCCTGAATAATGAGTCTGCCCAACAATATATTAAGAATATCAGTTTACAACATACAAGTATGTCTTGGCAAGACCAAGTCCCATACTTAGCCAATTTTACATCAATACAATCTTCGTGTACCCTTGCACGATGGGCAGGCGCTCACCCGAGCCACCAAGACACCCTCGCCAAGTCTCGACACAACAACACCTCCACACAATCAACCTGGGCACGTCTTGCCCAACACCTTCACCTCTCACCGTGAGCGTTTCCACCAAGTGCGTTATTCCAAGGAGAGCGCATGAGCTATGCGCTTGCCTCTCCTTAATTCTGCGCACAAGAACCTCTCTTCTCAAGAGCGAAGATACTATGATCGAATGTGTGTTGTTCGAATGATGATGAACGCTCCAAACCGCAAGCAATATATACCCATCGTTGGGTGTGGGTGAGCTGCCCAGCCGACCGCCCACACACCCCATACTCACATCCATTCAGGGGCTTTACCAAGTCGGCCTCACCGCCATGTTGGTCGGCCAACCCCTCTACCGCAAGCGCTCCAAACACGGGTATAACCACGTTCCCACACTTAGTCGTCCACCAAGCTCGCATATCATCGCATCCTTCGTCGCATATTGTCACATATCGGTCAGTTGCTCCTCCGTCGTTCGGTCGCACAACCGCCCGTCGCACCTCCACACGCGCCCGTCCTGTGCGCACACCCGGTCGCCTGGCGCCCAACTGTCGCACAACTCCGAAGGTGTTACCCCTGGTGTGATGGAAAATCGTACAACGAAATGGAATGCACCAAAAATATAGTGTATAATGAATATTAATCTTATCCCAAACCAAATCAATGTGCACAGGAAGACCCCCAGAGAAATACGTTCAATTAATATCCAGGCAACCCTTTTGTCTCTGGCTCCCAAACACTTCATGTCCACATAGATGAATTTACCAATGGTGTTTCCGATGTTTGTAAAGACCCTTCTAGTCCAGAATTCAATGGGGAGACTCGACAATTTAACCCAAATCAACTTGTTGCAAGGGGGTATCCCTGAGAGGGTTAAAGCCAATATACCATGGACGAAGAGATAAGAACCCAGACCCTCACACCCACGACAACCTGTGAATTTTCTCCAAATCCTCATGATGTAAGAAATGAAAGTTGTTCCAAGAATTCATGAGACAACTAGATGTCGGAGTGTAGCCAAGGAGCGATTTCCGCTTAGTCGCAACCCATGTCCTCATCTCCTCTTCCTGCATGTCAGTGAAGTACTAGTGACCCACCAAAGCATGTTTTTGAAGGTTGATCACCCGGTCCAGGAGCACATCGTAACCAAAACTCAACAACTGCATATGTGGAGAAGTCTCAACCTGCCGATGCCATGGTTTGGTCTTAGGGCCACGAGAGTAGGCATGGCGATGTGTAAGATGTGGAGGATCTGCATGTGTGACACTTGGATAGTCCCCTGCAGGAAATTGTGAAAGTGTAGTCTACGTTTCCGGTAAAACCATAGTTGCATGGCACCCAACCGTCAAATGTGCTTGTTGTAGAGAAGGTCGTGGGGCAAGTGTAGGGCCAGGTGGATGTGCCATCTCAGCCTCCAGGGTGGCGCGAATGAAAGCCTCGTGTTCTAAGGTGTCGGATTTGAAAAGATCTGATATGTCCATAGACCCCCAGTAAGAAAATAATAGGCATCATATGATTGGTCCAACTTGAAGAGTCAGAGAAGGTAGGAAAATATGGGTGGCAGGGGTAGGTAAGGTAGATAAGGGAGAAGATGCAAGCCATGACAAGTGGAAGTTAGAAGGGCCAGTGTTGAAATTAAAGAATATATACGGGAGGAAGTCCAAAGGACTCAAGTCCCATCACCAGTGAGGATATGCAACATGTAGCACCCACGACACAAAAAACCCTAACCACCCCGCCGTTGATCCACATCCCAATTTGGAAAATTAATTTAAATAGAAGGAAACTTCCCAAAATACCAACCCCGGATCAGAAGGGATGTCCAACAATCAGAATGAATGTTCGACAATCGAAATGAATGTCTGACAAACAGAATGAAATGACCAAAGTTTGCAGAGCATAAACAACTGAAATAATGTCGCCTCGTAATATGTTAGTGTCGACCGCTTGAACAAGCAACCACAAAATATTTTGAATTGATCTGAAAAGTGTGTAGTGAGAGAAATCCGATAAGTCCACCAGAAATAGTGTGCCACCTTTGCAATTCAGTTGCAGAAAATACATGAAGAAATAAAAAATGTAACAGGGTATGTCAATGGAGAGATCATCCTGCGCAACAACAACAACAACAATAACATCGTCCCAAGCATGTCCATCTATTGCAGCGTCTGACACCGAAGTTTTTACAGGGTCAAGAAATGATGAAAGTGTCAATCCACCTCCTCCAGGGAGTTGAGTAAGTTGTGGTCTTTGTACAGGATCCATGTTCTCGGTTCGATGAGGGACAAACAATCTTAAGAATATCAACCAACAGAGGCATGTGGTCTCCGTCATAATAAGCTCAATTGATCACAAATGATACAGTATAAGATATATATGGCAATGAGAAATATGACAACTATGTGAAAAATCTCGGATGTTAAACATCTTCGGGGAGTGGAGACCCCGCAATAACTAGTCAACCTCAAGTAATAAGGACGCAGATGGAACCACTAGAGGGGGAGAATGGGAGACAAACAAATATAAAAAAAAAAAAAACTAGTGACCAAAGCCAAAGTGTGGGGTGGAGAAGATAACAACCTAACAAGTGTTATGTCCAAAAAAAAAGAAAAAGAAACGAACTAGTGCATCACATGTTCATGCCAAACTATTCGACCATACCAGTGGAAATATTTGAAACATAAATATAACTGCTCACATACATCAAAAGTAGATTGTAAGTGAACAAGCTTTCGTTACCTCAACGTCCACCCCTGGAGCAATCACAGCGTCAAGCTACCATACCATTCTCAGCTCCAGAACCTCCCAAGCTTCAACTCCACTTCGGCTCCACCCTTGGCCTTCTCTTTATCTCATGTATGTGTCAGGTGGTCTGGTGGTTCATGCTTGCATGCGAAGGAATGAATCCAAAATTGTGTTTTTCATGTTTGTTTGTTTGTGCGACTGTGACCCACATAACCATGCCCCTTGTTCCGCAAGGGCTATAAAATGTAGATGTCCTCTGCAAAGGGATTTTAAGGGATTTGAGACAACCATGGCGATATAATTTTAATTAAAAGTAATATCCACTAATTTGATTTAAATAAATAATATATATTTTTTGATTAGGATATTTTTTTATTTGATTCTTTAAAGATATGTTAACTCAACACAACCACATTATATTGTATTTACAATTAGTCAAGTTAATAAAAATGGATTTGATTTATTTTGATTCCAAAATGTTAACCATTATCCCATAAAAATTAGCAAATTGAGGTTAACCAAATTTTATGGGCAATAAAAGACACATGTTAAAAAAATGACCAATTACATTATAACAATTTTTAATAGTGAATACTAAACTTTTAGTAATTAACCAGCAAATTAATAGCTATAACTATAATCCTAAGGCCTTAGTAGGGACTAATAAATTTTTTTTTTTTTTCTTCGATAAAATCCTAATCAATAATATGGTTTATAATGTGGAATCTCAAATATCATTTTTTTTTTTCCCGATAAAATCCCAATCAATAATATGGTTTATAATACGGAATCTCAAATATCAAATATCAAAATATCGCGTTTTTTTTTTTCTTTTTTCTTTTTTCTTTTTCTTTCGACAAAAACCCAATCAATAATATGGTTTATAATGTTGAATCTCAAATATCGAAAATATGGTTTTGAGAAGCTTTAGAAAAAAAAGCCACGTGTTTTACTTCGACGATTTTTCCTTTTATTTAGTTAAAAAAAAATCAAAAAATATAAACCTAATAAGATTATTAAAGTGGGAGAAGATACCTAAAAAAATAAACATATATTTATATAAATGTTGAAAATATAAATAATATGAAAACAAAAAATAATATAAAAACCATTATAATATAGTTAATGCATAATACATGCAACAATTCAATATGATAGATGGCCGAAAGGTCGCACTATATTGAGCACGACATTTTAACCTAACCCACATTAATAATAACTCAAGAAAGCTTAACATAACTCACACCCATAAATAATAGACTAAAAGACTCAAACCCTAAGTGTAGTAAATGAAACCCTAGAGCATTCTGCCCTTCATAGAGGAGAAACAGAGCATTTATAAGGCGGTGCACCTTCTGTTTGCATATCGTATGAGGCCCTCGGCAACGCACTGGAACCGGGGTCTGTGTGCGCAGTTGGATATTTAGTTGATATTTCAGTGTCTATTTGTGTATAAATGTTATTATGAAGTCACAGGGATGGGGTAATTCTTTCTATTTCAATTCTGTGGCGCCTCTTACTTTCTCGTTAGCACGCTTTTGGCAATGCACTGGAATCAGGGTTTGTGTGTGCAGTTGGTTACTGGTTAAATTCGATATTTCATTGTGTTTTGTGTGTATAGATTTTATTATTCAGTGACGGGGATGGGATGCTTCTTGCTAGAGCTCCTCATCCTCACGGCATGGAGCGACTGTAAATGTCGTAGATTCCTTCGTGAACGTCATACAGTAAATTCTGGTCGTTGATGGCATCGATTATTCCACCTGCTACTCATTTGCTGTTCTTCATTCGTGAGGGCGGCATATTAGAGTAGTGGGAGGGTAAGAAGAAGCCTCCGAGCAGAGGAATGTTATATTCTATTGCCCTGGGTATTTTTTGCAGCGTTGCTGCCATGATCCCTTGGGATTGGCCATAACATTCACATTCACAACATCTCAATTTTTCTTTTTTAATAATTTTTTATAACCTTTTTCATTTGTTTTGAGAGTAACTGTTATGATTATAGTGCTGTTTAGCATGGGGTTTGCCAAACAATTGTGATGCGCTGTTGTCCTTTTATATTCGATTTAAGTTTTAGTTGACCTTAGGTGACTGTTTTTTCATTTAACATGCTCATGACATACGCCAATGAATTCCAAAAGGGTATTTCGAATATAGGTCCCAGGTGGGCCTCTCTTCTAAATGTTTGCACCATGTTTTTACTGCGTATGAGGTGATTTTCACCTCATCAAGGGTTTGAACAGCTTGGTGGGTATGGAACATTTTGCTCTACCAATTAACGAAATCTATCTCCGATACCAATGGCCTGTTGACAACTCGCTTCACCTTCAGCTGCTACCAAGCCCTGGACCCTGGTCAATCCTCGGTACAAGCCCAGGATTTAAACCCCTTCAGTGTGCAGACCTACCCCTAAACTTTCTGAAAACAGTTGATTAAGACTTGCGATTTGATGCTCCAAGTAAATATATTTTGGTCAAGCTTTCTTAAATCGTGTGCCTTCTAATTTTTTTTCCCAAAATCTAAATTCTAAAATATTCGATTTCAGAGCTGTTTATTTTGATTCTATCCATATTTTCTTCATTTATGCTCCTTTTAATTACACACGCATGATAAAATATTAATTCATTTATACTATCAATTACATTTTATTGATATTTCGAACTTCAGCGTGTTCCACCTGCCTTCCACAGGAATATCTCACATACAAAATCTGACTTTCCATGCCACATGAGGAGTGTTTCTTTTGATTCTATCCATATGTCTTTCATTTGTGCTCCTTTTAATTACATGCATAATAAAATATTAATTCATTTATACAATCACTTACATTTTATTGATATTTCCAACTTCACAGCGTGTTCCACGTGAATATCTCACATACAAAATCAATTTTTTTGACCGATTCAATTGTTTGTGATTGGAATTGTTGGATTTGCTTTTTTCTTTTCTTTTCCTTTGTTTTGGTTGGCTGATCCATGTTTAGCTTTGATCTATTTCTCAGTGATTTTCCAGCAATGAGCTGTTTTCCTGTATCTTTCTTCACTTTGGAGTTAGCTTTCTTCACTTTGGAGTTAGTTCTAGAGAATGATAACGTCTTGTTCACCTTTTATCGTTATTTTTTTATGCAATTCCTATGTGAATTAACTCTATTTTGCACCTATGCTATAGGTGCAATGTTTCTAGTGATTTTTTTAAATGATTGATTGAGGTGCTTTCTTAATCATATCTTAGAAAAGTTGTTTTATGATTTTTTTGATTTTATAAATATGAGTGATATGATTGGCTTTCTTTTCCAATCGAAGAAAACAACATTTATAAGCATAGGTAATTATTAAACCATATTTTAAATGTAGTTTGGAATCATTTTAACTATTATAAATAATTATTAAACCATATTTTGAATGTAGTTTGGAATTATTTTAGATGTTTTCTACTATGGACTATACATAGTGTTTATTGATTCATAGATTTAAGTTACCATAGTTAAACGTATTGTTATTCTCTACAATGATTCATAAATATAAGTTACCATAGTTAAACTTATTGTTATTCTCTACAATTTCTTAGGCTAAAGAGGAGATCGAAAGATGTAACCTTGAACCATTTTCACCATTTTCAGCTCAGTAGCTAATTGTTAGCCTCACTGAACCAGAGAGTGATCTCTCAAAAGATTTGTCAATGAATAACTGTAATGAAAAGGTTTTAGGCTAGATACATAAGTTTGCTTTGAGTATTTGTGAATTTAGGGTTTTTAAGGTTTTAGGCTAGATACATAAGTTTGCTTTGAGTATTTGTGAATTTAGGGTTTTTAGGTTTGTTGGACTAGAGTTTAGCGCAGGTAATTAGGTATAGGCTTCATATATGCACAAGCAAGTATGAATAGGAGCTAGATATCAATGTGTTATGATGCAATTGGAGTGTTTTTCAATGTAGCACAGATTTGTGAACTTAAAAGAAACTAATGAGCATGTGAAAGCATGAATTCATTAGCTTTAGAAGAAAGTAAAGACAAGTATAAATTTCACATAAACAAAGCTTAAATTCAAAATTCTTGTTTATATCACTCCAAGGAACTTCATAGGAAGAAGATAAAACATGCAAAAAGAGATGATGTAAACTTTGTTTTGGATTTTACTTCCTTAATGAGGCCTATTAAACCACAAAAACAACCTTTCATGTCCTTATTCATGTTTACATCATCTAACCTCGAATTAACTTCAATTGCATCGGGAGTTTTGACTTTGACAAAGTAAGTGAAAATTAGAAAATTTACATAGTGAAATTTAAATGAAAAACTCAAAAATTTGTAGAAGTGCGGTGACTTTGTGCCCACTTTAAAGTCCCTCTTTGAGGTCCAAATGAAGATCTAAAAGAACAATCAACTAGCTTTTCGAGTCTAGTTTCCATAACACCTTGAATTTTTGAAAACGACCGATAGAAATACCTTCAAAAATCCATTCTCCCATGGTGACTCCAGAATCACAACGCCTCTCAAAAAGAAAGGCAGAACACTGATTTTTGACCACTTCTCCTCTTTTTTCTCAAAATTTGGATCCTCTTTGGAAAATCTAATGAAATGGGTTTTTGAGAGGATGCCATGGGCTTTCCAAAATTGCAAACCATTTGTGTTTTGAGTGCTTGAAAAAATGATTGGCCAAATCTTTAAATCTTTGAATCAATGACCAAAATAGCCAGAAAACAAAAAATGTTTAGAATTCCTCCAAAATTGGTCATGAACTGTAAAATGAGGTATGTTAATCCCTCATGGATGCTTCAACAAGCATTTATAAGTTATCTTTTTCATTTTGGTCCTTTAGGGTTTCTTTGAGCTTGTTTTCTAGCTGTTTGACCTTGATGTTACAAATCATATTCTTGGTCTAGTAGTGATGTGCCATGTGCCTTAGTAGCTGGTTATTTCTATTGGCTTTGTCCAGAGGCTTCTCCAAGTGGTCATTGACCTTATCTAACCAATACTCCCTATTCTCATTAACCTCTAAGGCGATTTTGTCCTTAAACTCTAGTTCTTCATCCAGTAAGATGTGTTTTTTCTCCTCTTTCAATGCCTTCTTGAGCCTTTTGGTTCTTGGCCTCTTTTTCTTGCCTTGTCTTACAGTTTCTTCAGGTTCATTGATCTCCAATATTGTTTTGCCCTTGCCTGTTTGTTGCAATAGTTTAGCTTACTCCTTTTCCTTGATTAAGTATTTTAGCCTTTAGCTGACTATTTTCTTGTTCTATGAATGAGATGACAAACCTTGCCCTTGACATGTTGTCCATGAGTTCTCTGATCTGAGAGTCTTTTTCTTTGATAGTCTACCGCATGCTTGAGGGTTCATTTTCTATTTCCAAGTCCATCAACTCAAACTCATGCTTAATCAAATATTTATATTATACTGGTGACCCATGTTTTGCTAATGTAGAAGGCTTGGCCCCTTTCTCACCATGAGAAGTAAACACAAGTATTTTTCCTCTTTGGTACATCCTAGTCACCTCAGGGCTAGGTGCTTTAGGAACCTCCACTGATTTGCTTGAGGATCCAACCTCCATTTGTTGTGTTGGCATGTTTGGATGTTGAACTGAAACATTAGACTCATGCCATTTCAACGCTGTCTCCAAGAAAGAGTTTCATGTCATGTTTTTCTCTGCAAGTTGATGGAGAACTACAATTTTGATCAAACTATGATGAAAGAGACTAGGATAATGTTCTTTGTTTTTCACTTGTACCTTCTCAGGCATCTTGACAAGGCATCTACACAGATAGTTCAGATAGTTGCACATGTTGAAAGGTTTCTGAGTGTAAAGTGCATTAGAAGTAGGATGTGATAGGCATACAATCTAGAAAACCTTCCCTCATATGTGAAAATTTTCATGACAACTTTCATTAATGGAGCATACTTCTCTAATAGGTACCTAAAAGGTATGATATGTGTATGGGTTTCCCTGTATGGTGTTTTCAAGGACCTGTAATGTTCAAGATCTAAATTCATGCCCTTAAACCAGTATTCTCCATGATCTGGTATCCCTGTAGCAAGTGAAATAGCAGCCACTGAAAATGTGAACTCAACTCCAACAATGATAGCACTTTCCCCTTTCAAATGAATGGCAATCCAATCTGTCAGCTGTTCATGAAAACCTACTTCACACCCTTTTGCAAAAATCTAAACAATTCACATCTTCAAAACACTGCTTGATGAAGGGTGATGTATTGATTTCATTGCAGTTGGCAGGTTCATATCTGAGAATTTTGCCTCTTTTATGGTGTTTCTTCTTTTCTAGTGAAGAATCTCCTTCCATGATGATAGAAACCCTAGCAGCAGGAATGAGAAAAAAACGATGAGGGATGAGTGAAAAATGAAATGATGGATAGGTGGAGTGGAAATAATGGTAAGGGAAATTCTAGGAGATGGATAGGGACTGTAAGCAAGTCATGAAACTCATATGAGGTGAAATGAAACTCAAATGAGGTGAAATGAAGAAAAGGAGTGCTTGTGAGAAATAAAAAACAGAGTTTCTAGGACAACTGCCCAAATTGCTAGGAATGAGCAAGGGTTTAGTTTTTGGTGGAGTAATTTGGTGATTTGTAGTTGGTTCACTAGTTTAAAATGTATTTTAAACATGTGTAGAGGTGTAGGATGAAAGATTTACATGTTTGGCATATGAAAACTAAACTAGCCATCATTAACCCTAGCTCATTGCATGATAATTTCACCAAAAACCCTAGATAAAGAAATCTTGTATTTGAATCCATCTTGCTAAAGAAAAAAGGTAAGTGAAGTGATGCACTTACTTGTAGAGAAGTCTAGATTAGCAAGAAAACAAATTGCAAGCTTCAATTTTGAGTTTGGGTGATTTCTGGAAGGTTTCGGGCTGCTTTGGCACAAGCGTAGCACAGTGTCTGGAATCACAGCGTAGTGTCTAGAAGCGTAGCGCAGTCTCTCGAAGCGCAACACCTTCATTTTTTTGCTAATTTTACATAAAAACCCGAGTTTTTCTTGCCAATGGAGGAGAGAGCTCGATGAATAGAGTGGAATAAAAGGCAAATGAAGTGAGTTTGGGGCTTATTGGATTTATATAGGCAAGTTAGTTTCCCTTTTGAAAAGAAATGGGCCCCTCGTACGTTTTTAAAAAAATGATTTTTCACTTTTAAGATCAAGTCACTTTGGAGAGCTGAAATCTGAGCTGCATTTTTACCTTTTGAACACTGAAACTTCTTCCCCTGGATCCTTTGAAACTGAAATCATGAAGAACTTGTGAAAATTCATCAAGCTAATGTCATATAGTTGCTTGTCATTATTTATTTAATGATGGATTTACACATGATGATGATTGACCTTGAAACCCTAATGACTTAATGAAGACCTAAGACTAAATGGAATGGTGATGATGATGACTGATATAATGAAAAGATTATTTTTATTATAACACCTTCGTCTGAGTGAGGTAGGCGACCAGCGTGTGTGATTTTCTCAAAAGAATAAAATCATTCCTAGACCAACTAGCTAGTGACCAAATTTTACTCTGTAAACCTAATGACATGATAAAATTTGACCTTGAGACTCCGGACAGACTTGGTAAAAGCATATTTGATCACTGGTGATAGGCAAACAACACTGACACTAACATTGGTTCCAGCAGGGGATGGCAGCTCCTTGGAAGTGTCAAGAACACCGTAGACCAAGTAGCCTTATTCATTGGGCAATGGAGTCAACATGCAAAAAATTAAATTGAAACTAAAAATTGACTGACTATTTGACATGACAGGACTGCAAAAGTAAAGTATAAAGTAGTCGTTGACCAAAGAAATCTTAGGGCCTTCTCCTCGGGCTTCAAACTCCTATGATAGCCACTTAGATATTGAAACATAAAAAACACTCTGGTATATACAATGTGGATAAAAATTTCAGAACTTGTTTCAAACATGATAGTGCTTGAGAAGCCTACCATTGATCACTCCTCCTGAATAATCTTCTCCTTTCATTTCCTCCAATAGGAAAGCATTCTTCCCTCTAAAAGCAGAAATTTTGTAAAGGCCCTTCCACAAGTTTTCAAATTTGCCATGTTTGCCTTTTTCTTCATTTCTAGCATCCCAACGAAGAACCTTATCTCCCAAATTGAAATTGTCTTCCTTGGTCTTGCGATCATAAATCTTTTTTATTCTTTCCTGAAGTTTAGAGGTGTTTTGAAGAACTTCTTCTCTAGTTTGTTGTAGATGGATCATCTGGTTTGTCCTTCTTTGCATGTCATTGGTTTCGATGTCTAATTACTGCAAAATTTTCATGATTGGGACAA
This sequence comes from Pinus taeda, assembly GCA_000404065.3. Lineage (NCBI taxonomy): Eukaryota > Viridiplantae > Streptophyta > Pinopsida > Pinales > Pinaceae > Pinus > Pinus taeda. The sequence continues at coordinate 197,107 of APFE030512942.1, forward strand.
CAAGAGATGAAGGAAAAATTGTGTCAATCACGTACACCAACTGAAAATGAGACATACCTATTGATTTATTAGTATTGATTATGTCCACCCATAAAGCATTAATGAGCTTTTTGTGCCAGTTCTTCTTGTTCACTTCTAAAACCTTCTTGATTATGTTAATCAAAGATTTGTTGGAAGATGCGGCTAGACCATTCCCTTGTGGATGATAAGCAGTGGAATGTCTTAATACAATATGGTACTTAGCACAAAATTCCACCATCCTTTTTGACTTGAAGGCAACAACATTATCAGTGGTTATTTTCTGCGGGCAGCCAAATCTAGACAAGATATTAGACTCAATAAATTGAATGATAACAGAATCAATAGCTTGCTTGGTTGGGATTGCCTCAATCCATTTTGTGAAGTAGTCTGTCGCTGTCAAAATTTATTTATGTTGTGCTGATGATGAAGGATGGATCTCGCCAATGAAGTCAAGACCCCACTGTTAAAAATGAGCTGTAATTGAGATGGGCTGCAAGGGTAATGGCAAAAGTTTTCTTTTTCCTTGGAAAATATGACTTTCATGACTGCTCATGACTGTTTTGTATACATTAGAAAAAAGAGTGGGCCAATAGAAACCGGCCCTTAAGATCTTATTTGTTGTAGTCTCCTTTGTGAAAATATTTCATCACATCTTTTGCTTCATTTTCTACCAAACAATTCAGCAACACACCACTAGGGTCTTTCTAGTATAAAACACCATCAAGAATACAATACTTTGAAGCTTTCAACTTTAAGGATCTAGCTTTACCTTTGGGAAATTTCGGTGGAGGATTTAAAAGCTGCAAGACATAAACAATGTCGAAATACCATGGAGATGAGATGAACATGTCAGACACCTGTAAGTATGGGTCTTCTTCTTCTTCTTCAAAATTTGTTGCAATCAAATTAATGTCTAGTGCATGTAGATTAGATTCAACCATAAGCTTAGCCAAACCTTGTCCCTTGATGAGCTTTGTGGGCTTTATCTCTAAATCATACTCCAGCATGGCTGCAATCCATTTTCCCCTTATGCCTTCAAGATTTGTTTGCACAAGAATTTCTTTCACTGCTACTATGGGAACATAAGCAATGGTGTGAAAATGCAAAATATAAACTCGAAAATCTTTGAGAGCTTTCACTAATGCTAAGGTATATTTCTCAATGATGTTGTATCTTAGTGATGCATCTCTTATAGTGCAACTGAAGAATGATATACGCTGCTCATTTTTCTGATCTTTCTTTTGCATTAGGACTGTTGCTAATGTATGCTCAGAAGCAAATGAAAAGATAATGAAATTTGAAGTATAATCTAGACTAATCAAAATAGGAGCAGTAGATAATGCAAATTTTACTGCATGAAATGATTTCTTAGCCTCTAAAGACCACTTTACCTCACTGTCCTTCTTCAACATGTCTGTCATCTCTTTCAAATGTTCAACTAGATTGGGGATGAATCTTCTCAAAAAATTGATTTTCCCATTAAAAGGCTGAATTTCTTTCTTGTTCCTTGGGAAATCTAATTGTTAAATGGCTTGCACTCTTGCAGGATCAATGTGAATGTGATCCTTGGAGTGATGTGTCCCAGCAACTTACCTTCTTCCATGGCAAATAGACTCTTCTTTGGGTTGAGCGAGATACCAAATTTTCTGCGTTTCTGAAAAACAATTCTCAAATGATGTAAATTATCTTCATCAGACTTGAAAAATACTGTGAGATCATCTAAATAAATAACCAGAAATACATCTTTTTCATTGGCGAAAGCTATGTCCATAACCTGTTGAAAAGTCGATCCTACATTCTTTAATCCAAATGGCATCTTGGTGTACATTAATGTACCCCATGGTGTTGTGAAGGTTGTTTTCAGCTAATCATCTTTATGCACCAAAATCTGATTGTACCCGAAATATCCATCTAACAATGACATCCTAGAAGACCCAACTACCCTTTGAAGTATATGATCCATCTTTGGCAATGGATAATTATCTTTTAGGGATACTTTGTTTAAATTTATGAAATCAATGCAAAGACGAATCTCCCCGATCTTCTTTCTTACTGGCACTAGATTAGACATCTATTTAGAAAATTGAATAGGGACTATGATGCTAGACTTATAAAGCTTATTTACCTATGTTTCAATTAATAGTAGCAACGTAGGATTAATCATTCTCAGCTTATGGTGAAATGGATTTTGATCAGAATGATGTGCTGAATGATACTCTTGTCATAAACTTTCAGATCTGAATAGTCCCAAGAAAATACATCGGAAAATCTTGTCATTAAAGCTATGTACTTACTTTTCATTCTAGGAAAGAAGGACTTTGATAGTTTGACCATCTTAGGCTTGTGAGCTGCACCAACGTTTACATCTTCAACACATTTTTTTGTGGGAACCATGGTTGGATTTTGGCAACATCGTCACGATCAAAAAACTCTTCCAAAGGTACCAAGCCTCTTGGAATGTTGTTGTCCTTCAGCTGCAATATTTCAATCTCAACTGATTGAATATCTGGGTCATACATATTGGATGTATCATCAATGCGAGAATTCTGAAATTCTCCTTCCAATTGCAGAAAATTGTTGATATGTTTGTCATCTCAAAACACTTACCAAAATCTCATATTAACAGGGATAGCAGGGTGATGTTTGACATGGATAATTTACTTTTGATTGGAGTGAATAGGAATCTTCACCATACTAGTTGCATTAGCAAGAGATTTAGCTATAATATTATGAGTTCTAGGAATAAGAGACAAATTATATTCTGTAAAAGTTTTGAGGATGTCAAGTATAGCATTTGGAAAAGCTCTCATTCTTGAATGCTTGGCCTGGTATTCCCCTTTTACTTGTTTGATTACCAACTTAGAGTCGCCATAAACGGAAATTTTCATTGCTCCCAACTTCTTTAGAATCTTGAGGCCAACAATCAATGCCTCATACTCCGCCTCATTGTTTGAGCATTCAAAAGCTAACTTGTAAGAACTCATTCTTACATTGCGAGAAAGTTTACATGATTGATGTAATGGACCATGTATCCAAACACCAATCCCAACTCCTTCTCTTCCCAATGCACCATCAACCTCCATAGTCCAAAGACCATTTTCTTCATCTGGAAAAAGGGTTTTCGAAGGTTGGGTTGTGTGATCTTTAGGAAGATGGTTAGCTATCTCGAGACCCTTTATTTTTTGCACTATCTCAACGATCTTTTCAAGAGGGTTTGCTAGCTGCAAACACTTTTCATCCATCTCTTTCCCTTCAGCAGTGATAACTTTCTGCATGCTGCTTATAGCCCCTGGAACTTCTGAAATTTCTACAAGCTGACTTGCATCCTCAACTAAATTCATATCGCTATACAAAATGAAAGAATCAAGATCAGTATGCACAACATGTATAGGATGATTGATTGGTTTTTCCTTACTTTTGATCATGAATTTCATCTTCTTTTCTCGATAGAGTTTTTTGAGATGCCCAAATACTAGGATAGTAGCATATGAAAAGTCAAGTTGTAGAGTGCCCTTTAGTTTTGCTCCCTAAAACCTTGAAAGCAACATACCAAACCTAGGAGAAATATCAACAACCGCTACATCCATCAACACATTCTTGGCCGGAATTTGGTCCAAGGACATTACTAAGTCTTTAATGAGGCCAATACATTTCACTCTACCTTAATCAAAAGAATAGAGGTCATGATAAGGTCGGGTGATACTTAGTGCTAGTTTGTCCATGATGAATTTAGGCATAAGATTATGTGAGGCACCAAAATCTAACATGGTGTTATGGAGGATAAATTCATGAAGTTTGAGACTAAGATAAAAAGGAGGGATTTCACTATCTTTAGGAGTTTCTTCTAAGGCTGGACCAAAAATTATTGTTGGCTCATCATCAGCCACATTCATTGTATTTAACATCTAGTCAACTTTAAGCATTTTTGCAATTTGAAATTTATATTTATCACTCTTCACTAATTCAATGAGAGGAACTGAAATAATTCAATGAGAGGAACTGAAATTTCATTTTCCTAACTAAAAAGATTAGATTTCTTTTCTACCTCCTTTGCAATGATATCCTTCTTTTCAATGTGCCCTTTAGCTTGAGATTGCTTCTTATGACTTCCACTTTGAAACTCCTTATCTTTTCTCACATTGTTGGTAGATGCCTCATTTGTTTTATCTCGACTCCGTATGACAATTTCATTTTTTTTATTCTCATTTGCAAGAGTTGCTTCCTTGCTTTGTGTCTCTTTCTGTACATTTTACCTCTTTTGGTTCAATGTAACAGGTACATTTTTGTTCCTCAAGTTGTACTGCTTTTGCAGATGACTAAGAGCATTTTGATATCCTCTTCGGTATTCTTCAGTTTGAACAACCCATAAATCGTCACTTGCAAGTACAAGTTGTTGATCACTTGGTATGAAAGAGTCTTCAAAAAATTGATCTTTTCTTAGAAAGGTAGGCAACTCATCTTCTTCAAAAAAGTGATTTGCTTCTACAATCTCTTCATCTTCTTCTTGGCCTTCAGTATAATTTTGTTGAAATGGAGCTCTTACTTGTCATTGAGGATCTTGATTTTGCTGCTCTCTGTCTATTTCTGAACTGTTGTTGTTGTTGTCCACGAAAGTTCGGATTCCTCACTGAAGGTTCTATTTGTCGATCAGTTATGGACATTCTATCCATCATTCTCTCCGTGGTTTTGATCAGAGTGTCAAGCTTTACTTTTGAATATGATGAAGGTTCTTCTTTAAAAACAACTTTCTTCTCAGTCCTCTTAGGCTTTGATTTAGACTCCTTGATAAGCAAATTAGCTTCACCACTTACTGCATTTCGTTGCATTTCTTCAAGAATTGTTGGGTCTCTCTCTCTAAGTTGATATGCCATATCTAGGTCGAAAGCATCAGGATAATGAAGAAGTGAAGTTAGGCCAGGTGGAGGCTTCATATCATCAAGAATATAATTGTACACCATATTGAATCTTGTTGTAAATTCTTGGACTGTCTCATTTGAATTTCTTTTCATTGAGTTATACTCGGCAAATATCCGCAATGGATTCTTCTCTTGCCAACGAGCTAGGAACAACTCAATCAACCGTTGTGAGCTATTGACAAAATTAGCAACCAAGCTACGAAACCACTTCTTCACATCTCCTAAAGAGCTTTGAGGTATGATTCTCATCTTAGCATCATCTTTATCAGTTTCTTCTAGATCAATAAAATCTACCAATTTGTCAACATGCTACTCAGCCGTGATTTCTGAACTTCCATCAAACATAGGGAGTCTTTGGCCATAATTTTGAGGCAGAGCAGCAAGTTTACCAGGTAATAAAAAAGGTGCAAATCGAGCCATCACTGTTGGAGGTAATGGGGGTACTACAATGGGCTGTGTAGGTAAAGATGATGACACCGATGGAGGTCGTAGAAAAGATGGTGAAATTGAAGTATTTGGAGATGTAATAAATGTGTTTGGAGGTGTAGTAGAGGACGAAGCAGCGATTAGGTATTCAAATTGATACTGAGTGTAAGCTTTTTCAGTAGTGATTTGAAGTTGGTCGACAAGGCTTTGAAGTTTGTCAAAATTCAACCACAACCCATGATCAACTTTAGCAAATAAAAATTATGAATAATGAGAATGGGATTCAAATTTTAACGGCTCAGATATCACTTCAGAAGTGCAAGACTCAGACTTTGACCTTGAAAGAGATAATTATATCTTAACATCAAAAGGAAGTTGCTCAAAAGCAAGTAGATTTTTAGGTAAAGAAGTTCTTTTAATTTTTCGAACTGCACTTTTAGTGATAGGTAGCTAAAGTATTTTGAGCAGTTTTTCAGGGTCTTCAACAATAAAAGGTGGGTTTGGGTCAAAATTTGACCTGGTATGTCTTTTAGGAGCCAGAATTTTTCACACCTTAAAATTGATGAAATTTTTAAAATTTGCCTATCATTGGACACTGGAGACTGTCAACTACAAAGCTAGTTCTCTTGAAAGCTCTAAAATATTTCCCAGGAATGATTTATCAATCGTTTCCTTGGCAACGACGCCAAAATGTTATTCTCTACAATTTCCTAGGTTGAGGAGGAGATCGAAAGAGGTAACCTCGAACCACTTTCAGTTCAGTAGCTAGCCCTACTAAACCAGAGAGGGTTCTCTCAAAGGATTTGTCAGTGAATAACTGTAAAAAAAATGTTTTAGGCTAGATATATAAGTTTGCTTTGAGTATTTGTGAATTTAGGGTCTTTAGGTTCGTTGGACTAGGGTTTAGGGCAAGTAATTAGGTCTAGGCTTCAAGTATGCATAGACAATTATGAATAGGAGCTAGATATCAGTGTGTTATGGTGCAATTGGAGTGTTTGTCAATGTAGCATAAATTTGTGATCCTAAAAAAAACTAATGAGCATGTGAAAGCATGAATTCATTAGCTTTAGAAGAGAGTAAACACAAGTATGAATTCCACATAAACATAGCTTAAATTCAAGATTCTTGTTTATATAACTGCAAGGAATTTCATAGGAAGAATATAAAACATGTAAAGAGAGATGATTTATCCATTAGAAACTGATAGAAAGAGTAAACAAACATCATACACTCACTGAACTAGAATTCCTGAAATATCGCTGCAACTGCTCATGTATTAGCTGAAGAGAACATAAGCATACAAACCTGCTCCACAAAAGTCCAACCCTTCTCTCTGAAATAGAAATGATACATATAGACTTATTTGAACCACTTGCCCGCCCTCAAGAGTCGAATTCCTAGGTGGTGGAACTAATTCCAAGATTCTCTCAACCAACAAGTGAGAGTGAGAAGATCAAATACAAACACTTTTTGTAGACTTTTTGGATTTTACTTCCTTAATGAGGCCTATTAAATCACAAAAACAACCTATTATGTCCATTTATTCATGCTTACATCATCTAACCTTGAACTAACTTCAATTACATCTGGAGTTTTGACTTTGACCAAGTCAAACTGAAAACTAGGAAATTTACACAGTGAAATTTAAAAACAATGTAAACTTGGAAAGGGGAACTTTAGCCAAAAAAACCCTGAAAAAACATTAAAAACAATGCTAAAAATAAAAAGTGTTGACGCTCGAATAACACTTTTTTTTTCTTGGGAAAAATTTCAACATGTTTTAAAAATGGTAGTAAAAACAATTTTTTTGCGCAAAAATTATCCAAAAAACACCTTCAAAACGAAAAATGTTAATTCTGGAAGAACACTTTTTTTTTT
>APFE030512942.1:209588-232344 GCA_000404065.3 Pinus taeda
AAAAATATGCTCTAAAAAAAACATGTGTTCTACATCACCCATTTTCAAAATCGGGTCACTTTTTTGCTATCTCTACAAAACGGGTAACAATATTAGTTACTGTTTCAAAGTTTACGTTGTTTAAATGAAAAACTCATAAATTTGCAAAAGCGCGACGCTGACTTTGAGCCCACTTTAAGGTGCTTTCCTGAGGTTCAAATTAAGATCTGAAAGAACAATCAACTAGCTTTTCGAGTCTAGTTTCCAGAACACCTTGAATTTTTTAAAATGACTGATGGGAAGGCCTTCAAAAATCCATTCTTTCAAGGTGACTCCAAAAGCGCAACGCCTCTCAAAAAGAGAGGCAGAACGCTGATTTTTTACCACTTTTTCCTCTTTTTCTCAAAATTTGGACCCTCTCTAAAAAATATGATGAAATGGGTTTTGAGAGGATGCCATGGGCTTTCCAAAACTGCAAACCATTTGTGATTTGAGTGCCTGAGGAAAAAGCGTTGCGCTTTTGTGATTGGACAAATTTCTGAATTATGCACCAAAATAGCCAAAAAAACCAAAAATGTTCATAATTCCTCCAAAATTGGTCTTGAGTTGTAAAATGAGGTATGTTAAGCCGTCATGGATGCTTCAACAAGCATCTCTAAGTTACCCTTCTCATTTTGGTCCTTTAGGGTTTCATTGAGCTTGTTTTCTAGTTGTTTGACCTTGATGTTACACATCATATTCCTGGTCTGGTAGTGATGTGCCATGTGTCTTAGTAGTTGGTTATCTCTATTGGCCTTGTCCATAAGCTTCTCCAAGTGGTCATTGACCTTATCTAACCAATACTTTCTATTCTCATTAGCCTCTAAGGCGGTTCTGTCCTCCAACTCTAGTTCTTCATCCAGTAAGATGTGTTTTTTTCATCTTTCAATGCCTTCTTGAGCCCTTTGGTTCTTGGCATCTTTTTCTTGCCTTGTCTTTCAGTTTCTTCAGGTTCATTGATCTCCAATCCTACTTTTCCTTTTTCCTGCTTGCTGCAACAGTTTAGCTTTGCTCCTTTTCCATGATAAGTTGTTTAGTTTTTAGCTCACTGTTTTCTTGTTCTATGAATGAGATGACAAACCTTGCCCTTGCCATGTTGTCCATGAGTTCTCTGATCTGAGAGTCTTTTTCTTTGATAGTCTACTGCATGCTTGAGGGTTCATTTTCTATTTCCAAGTCCACCAACTCAAACTCATGCTCAATCAAATCTTTATCTTGTACTAGTGACCCATGTTTTGTTGATGTAGAAGGCTTGGCCCCTTTCTCACCATGAGAATTAAACACAAGTCTTTTTCCTCTTTGGTACATTCTAGTCACCTCAAGTCTAGGTGTTTTAGGAACCTCCACTGATTTTCTTGAGGATCCAACCTCCATTTGTTGTATTGGCATGTATGGATGTTGAATTGAAACATTAGACTCATGCCATTTCAAAGTTGTCTCCAAGAAAGAATCCCATGTCATGTTTTTCTCTGCAAGTTGATGGAGAACTACAGCCTTGATCAAACTATGATGAGAGGGGCTAGGATAGTGTTCTTTGTTTTTTCACCTGTACCTTCTCAGACATCTTGACAAGGCTTGTACACAGATAGTTGCACATGTTGAGAGGTTTCTACGTTGTAAAGTGCATTAGAAACCAGATGTGATAGGCATACAATCTAGAAAACCTTCCCTCACATGTGGAAAATTTCATAACAACTTTCACTAATGGAACATACTTCTCCAATAGGTACCTAAAAGGTATGATATGTGTATGGGTTTCCCTGTATGGTGTTTTCAAGAAGGACCTATAATGTTCAAGATCTAAGTTCATGCCCTTAAACCAATATTGTCCATGATCTGGTATCCCTGTAGCAAGTGAAATAACAGCCACTGAAAATGTGAACTCAACCTCAGCAATGATAACACTTTGCCCTTTCAAATGAGTGGCAATCCAATCTGTCCACTGTTCATGAAAACCTACTTCACACACCCTTTTGCAAAAATCTATACAATTCACATCTTCAAAACATTGCTTGATGAAGGGTGATGTATTGATTTCGTTGCAGTTGGTAGGTCCATATCTGAGAATTTTTCCTCCTTTATGGTGTTTCTTCCTCTTTGGTGAAGAATCTCCTTCCATGACGATAGAAACCCTAGCAGCAGAAATGAGAAAAAATTGTGAGAAATGAGTGAAAAATGAAATGATGGATAAGTGGAGTGGAAATAATGGTAAGGGAAATTCTAGGAGATGGATAGGGACTGTAAGCAACTCATGAAACTCAAATGAGGTGAAATGAAGGAAATGGATGCTTGTGAAAAATAAAAAACGAAGTTTCTAGGACCACTGCCCAAATCGCTAGGAATGAGCTAGGGTTTAGTTTTTGGTGGAGTAATTTGGTGATTTGTAGTTGGTTCAGTGGTTTAAAATGTATTTTAAACATGTGTAGAGGTGTAGGATGAAATATTTACATGTTTAGCATATGAAAACTAGACTAGCGATCATTAACCCTAACTCATTGCATGATAATTTCACCAAAAACCATAGATGAAGAAATCTTGTATTTGAATCCATCTTGCTAAAGAAAAAAGGTAAGTGAAGTGATGTACTTAGTTGTAGAGAAGTCTAGATTAACAAGAAAACAAATTGCAAGCTTCAATTTTGAGTTTGGGTGATTTTTGGAAGGTTTTGGGTTGTGCTGGCACAAGCGCGGTGCAGTGTCTGGAAGCGTAGTGTAATGTCTAGAAGTGCAACACAGTCTCTAGAAGCGCAACACCTTCGATTTTTTGCTAATTTTTCCTAAAAACCCGAGTTCTTCTTGCCAATAGAGGAGAGAGCTCGATGAACAAAGGGAATAAAATCAAATGAAGTGAGTTTGCGGCTTTTTGGGTTTATATAGGCAAGTTAGTTTCCCTTTTGAAAAGAAATTGGCCCCCATACCTTTTTAAAAAATTGATTTTTCACTTTTAAGACTAAGTCACTTTGGAGAGCTGAAACATGAGCTGCATTTTTACCTTTTGAACACTGAAACTTCTTCTCCTAGATCCTTTGAAACTGAAATCATGAAGAACTTGTGAAAATTCATCAAGCTAATGTCATATAGCTGCTTGTCATGATTTATTTAATGCTAGATTTACACATATTGATGATGGACCTTGAAACCCTAATGACTTAATGAAGACCTGAGACTGAATGGAATGGTGATGATGATCACTGATATAATGAAAAAACTCTTTTTATTAGGACACCTTCATCTAAGTGAGTTAGGCGACCAACATGTGTGATTTTCCCAAAAAAATAAAATAATTCATAGACCAACTAGCCAATGACCAAATTTTACTCTGTAAACCTAGTGACATGATAAAATTTGACCTAGAGACTCCTTACAAACTTGGTAAAAGCATATTTGATCACTGGTGACAGGAAAACAAGACTGACACCAACACATACAATCTGAATGATGACTTGTATATGAAGCCATGGACAACTGTCCAGATGAGGCTTTTGTCATAGTTACACTGACATGTGTATCTTCCCATTTCCAAGTGATTTTTTAGTATGATTATTATAGGGTATCATGTAGATGTTTGATTATCCCCAAAGTTAATGCCAAAGGTGAGAGATGTAGGTGTTTTATTATTCCCAAGGTTATTGTAGAGACAAGTCTTGGCATGTCTAAAGAACTTGTTGCTATGTTTGTTGCACTATAGAAGTAGGCGCTTGATTATCGCCAAGGTTATGTAGAGACAGGTCTTGGCATGTCTAAGGAACTTGTTGCTACTATGATAGTTACAATGTGTAGGTGTTTAATGCCATCTCTATAGGAAGCTAAATGCCCCTTTTTCATATGTGGCAACCTATAAAAGCTATAAACCAAAGCTTTGCCAAGCTTAACCAACTCATCCATCTTTGAATTTCTGCTTGCTGAGTTTTTTACTTTGGTCAATATTGTAGTCATGCCCATCATGTCCAAGGAACTTTTTCCTATGATAGTTATAGTTTAGTTATCTTCAAGGTTGATTCCATCTCTATAGGAATCTAAATTCATACTTTGCATCCGTGGCAAGCTATAAATCAAAGCTTTGTCGAGCTTAACTAACCCATACAGATTTGAAATTCTGCTCGTTGTGGCTTTTAAATATAAACCAAAGCTCTGCCGAGGTTAACCAACCCATATAGATTTGAAAGTCTGCTCGTTGAGGCTTCTAGTTTGGTCAATATTGTAAGCATTTAGTTATCTTCAAGGTTAATGCCCAACATGTCTAAGGAACTTCACATTAGGAACTTGTTGTTGTGATATTTACACATCATGTCCAAGGAACTTATTGTTGTGATATTTACACATCATGTCCAAGTTCCTTGTTGTTGTGATAGTTACAGTTCCTTCTTGTTGTGATAGTTGCACATCATGTCTAAGGACTTGTTGATGTGATAGTTGCACATCATGTTTAAGGACTTGTTGATGTGATAGTTGCACATCATGTCTAAGGAACTTGTTACTCTGATAGTTACAAAGTGTAGGTGTTTAGTTATCCTCAAGGTTAAATGCCATCTCTATAGGAAGCTAAATGCACCTTTTGCATGTGGCAAGCTATAAACCAAAGCTCTGCCAAAGTAAAAACCCATGCCCATCTGCTTGTTGGGGTTTTTACTTAGGTCAATGTTGTGATCATGCCCATCTTATCCTTGTAGACTTTCTCTAATCCAAACTATAAATTAAATGATACTAAGTGATATTTTTATCGTCTTTCAATCAAAGACCACAGCTTGAATTCTGTTGATGTTTTTCTCTTATATTTAATTTGTTTGTTAGTTTATATTTCCAATTTGTCTTAACCTAACTTAACATATGAAATGCTACTGCCTCAACTAAAAACTAAACTTTTTTTTTATATCTCTTGGTATATGAAGGTTTATGACCTTTACTTGATGAGATCTTTACTTTTCCAGCAAAAATGTTTTCATTTTCTATATTACTATGTTCTGTTTTCTTTTTGTGTTAAAACTGTTACGAGTATTCATGGGATATTTGAGAAACCGAAATTTGAAATGGTTTTGGTTTTCCTGAAGAAAAATTTTCTAGTCTTGAATTTTTGCATATTGGAGAATGCAATAAAACCATCTTTATCTTTTTATTATATCATTTTCAACTTTGTTGACTTAGAGAAACAGGCCCATCTTATCCTTGTAGACTTTCTCTAATCCAAACTATAGATTAAATGATACTAAGTGATATTTTTATCGTCTTTCAATCAGAGACCACAACGTGAATTTCGTTGATGTTTTTCTCTTATATTTAATTTGTTTGTTAGTTTATATTTCCAATTTGTCTTAACCTAACTTAACATATGAAATGCTACTGCCTCAACTAAAAACTAAACTTTTTTTTTATATCTCTTGGTATATGAAGGTTTATGACCTTTACTTGATGAGATCTTTACTTTTCCAGCAAAAATGTTTTCGTTTTCTATATTACTATGTTCTGTTTTCTTTTTGTGTTAAAACTGTTACGAGTATTCATGGGGTATTTGAGAAACCTAAATTTGAAATGGTTTTGGTTTTCCTGGAGAAAAAAAATTCTATTTTTGAATTTTTGCATATTGGAGAATGCAATAAAACCATGTTTATCTTTTTATTATATCATTTTCAACTTTGTTGACTTGGAGAAACAGAAGGATATGGTTGCTGCATACTTCTGAATTTTAGACTACTTCATCAATTTACGCCATAAAAAACTAATTCTCTAATATCAGAGAATGCAATAAATCTTTTATATTGGAAAATGGAATAAAGCCATGTTTCTCTTTTTATTGGATCTTTTTTCAAATTTTTTTGACTTGGAGAAATAGAAGGATATTTGATGCAAGATGGATCGTGTTGAGTCTAGTTGAAGGTTGCTATGTAATGTTTGAATCCCTGGATGGTCGTAGATAGCAACAATTCTTGACATGCTTAGAATTTGACAATCTCATATGCTCGTGAAATCAGCGCCAAGTTGAAGAGCTCGTCTGGTTGATTCTGGTGGTATATCTGTCTTTTAAAATGGCCTTCATATGAAAGAAAAGACATTTACTTGAAATTTAAGGCAAATATGGAAAAATTTGGGGCACGCAAGCCAAGTGGCAATCTCACAACGTGACATGTGGCATGCGATCAAAGTCAAACACAAGTGTAGTCAAATATGTCAAAGTCTAGGTCGTGGGGTCGAACCTACGACCACCCACGACCTCCCATGTATTATCAGAAAACCTTACCTCTTTACCATGACTTTGATTTATTAAATGTTGGTGCAAAAATCATATTAAAGTTTGTCGCCAAACTTGTAGACTATGTTTATCCCTATTTCGGAGCCTCCACCAAATTTTGGTGTAGAGTTAATGCTTACCAATCTCCAAACTTGGCGTGAGCACGTAATGTATACCACACCACCGAAGCCATGGGCCAGGTGTTCATGTGACTGCAGCTTCATAGTTGCATAAATGTCAGAGTTTAAACATTTGTTACAACAGTTTTGTCACTGCACGGATGAGGGCGGTATGGTCACATGCCACGGGTTGAATTCTTTCACCGTTGGGACTCCAAGCCATTGCCACAAGGGTTGATAGCTCATTTAACCACCAGAGAGTATAACTACTGGAGCAGGTCCGTCACATGACACAATTAATGTTGCCACGAGGATATGCCACCGAACCAGTGGAGTTCCAACCAAATGTGACCACGCCAAACGAATGTTTGGAACCATATGCCATGGGTTAGGGCACATAACTGCTGGATCAACCACGTCAACGGAAAAGGTGATGTGTAACGGGTTCCACCCTTCCATCTTGCAGAGTTAACAACAACCATTAGCACAGAGGGTGTTGAGGTGGCAACAAAGGTATGGCACGGCATTACCAAACTCCAACTCGGCGTGGTGTTGATATGGCATGGTGGCATTAGATATGGTGTGGGGTCGTTCATTAAATACCTCACCGGTCCAATGGGTTTACAACATGCAACCTTCCAGAGTTATAACATGGGTCGACTATATGTCGTGGTCCAATAATGTTTGGATTTCTAAAACTATACCATATGCAAAAGTGCGGAGGTTTTTTAATTATATGCTCTGTTAAGCCTTAATACATTAAAACCATATTTAAATATGGTGCAGATTTGTCAATTCGATATGTTGTACAAACTTTCGATATGTGATGCATTCCACCATTTCCTATGTTTGCAATATAGTTGCAACAAGCTCCACTTTCGATATGTGATGCATTCCACCATTTCCTATGTTTGCAATATAGTTGCAACAAGCTCCAAACTTATAGTTTGAAAACCTTATAAAAGGTCAGCCAACGATTCGAAAAAGAAAAAAAAACAGGGACAAGCCATTCTAGGTCGAAGTCTAGCTTTGTGAGCTAGAAGGTGTGGACCCATTGCGCCATCGGAACGTGAAGGGGGTTGTAAGGAGCGCAACATCTAAGTTAATGGTGTGAGCCATGCTATAAGCTAATTTTGTAATTGGTGTTTCAAAATCATTCAGAGTCCAGATTGGGTGTTTGAAGAACTGAAATAAGGGTTTTGGTGCGCTATGGACTCATCGATAGAGCCTATTCAACCGTTGAAGCAGTTGATTCTTCAAAATTTAGTAAATGAACTGTTGTCTCTCCAAGTCAAGTTGAGACGTGTTGTTGATGCATGATTGCTTAATTTCAGTTGAGGTTTAGAGTCTTTGCATGAGACTCTTTATTTTGTTGTAGATGACACGTTGATTGTAGATTGTCAAGTGATATTGTGAGAGTTCTCTGTAGGAGAAAATTTCTTTGTAGGGGAAATAACCGCAATTGTAAACAACAAATTGATGTACCTTTTTTTTTTAAATACTGAAATATGAGCGGCCTAGCCTTTTGAGCAGGGCTTGGAGACATAGCCTAGGAGGGGTGAACTCCGTCACCAAACTTTGTGTCGTTGTTCGTGATATTTGTATAATTATTTGTGTTATGTTCTTTATGGATTAACGAACACACAATAACAAATTCGTACTTGAAAGAACTTTAAATGAACATAAGTTGTTGAAGACTCATTTTCAAACTTGCCAAGTGAAGAGGATGATCTTTCTCTGCAATTTTCAAATCACTTTTAGTATCAGAGCAAGTTCTCACCAAAGTGCAAGAATGGGTAAAAGCACGAGGCAATTTAGAATGCAAGAACTAGAAAAGTTCAACCAACAATATCAACAGGAGAGCACGTTGCATTGCAACATATGGTGCAAGCTTTGCAGGAAGACAAACAAAGATTGCAAGCGAGGATTGAAGTCTTGCAGAAGAATTGAAAGAGGAGCAGTCCTTCAATTTATATCCATCCATTGTAGGAGAAAATGCAGTCTCGCCACTTCATTAGGAAGATGAAAAAAGACACAGTTAGTGGAAGAAGCCATTAGTACATTTTCCTCACCTTATGAGGAATTTCCTTATATACCAACATCTACGAGAGATGATTTTGAGACAGAGAAGGACGAGGCTTCCAGGGAACATGAGCTTGGAATGTTCGAAAAGCATACCAAAGTAATGGGTATGAGGTTGATGAACTAGATAGGCTATAAGCAAGGACAAGGCCTCAACAAACATGGCCAAGGAAGACTCTAGCCAATCTCAGTGCAAAAAAGGCTTAAATACGAAGGATTGGGATATGACCAGTCAACTTGTGACTACTGTGGGAAGAGAGGTCACATCGCAAACCGGTGTTGGTCCTTACATCCTGAGTTAATGCCAAAGAAGATTCAGGATCAGAAAGGTAAGCAGATGAATCATTTTAGTAGTGATTCAGAAGGTGAATCTTACAATCAAAATTTTATGTTGAAAGTCATTAAAAGGATATATCCATGTACTTTTTGTGGGAGTAACACACATTGTGTAGATGAATGCTGGAAGCAGAAGGCTTACAACAAGAAGGTGCATGCTACAAAGAGTCTTTAGCAGAAGGATGACGTGATCCTTCAGGTAAAGAAAAATCTGGGAAAGACTTTGCTGCATTCAAACAAAGACTTAGCACCATCAAGGTAGAGCTCAGAAAGATTGAACAAAAGGGCGACCAGTACAAACTTAGGGGAAAGATTTTGTCTACAATAAAGCTAAGAGGACATTCGAAGAGCACATGTCCGATGTTGCCACGTGAGTCGACACCAACACCAACAGAGCAAGACGAAGCAAAGAAAATTGGGGAAGAAGAATGTAAGTCTCCAGAGAAGTCTCCTACTTGGAACTGGTCAAATTTCATGCCATATGTGTAATTGTGTGTTTATGAATTGTCGTTGCATTAGTAGGCCAAGTTGAGTCTGTAATAGTGTCTAGATGGTTTTTATACTAATGTTTGAATGTTATAAATTCATGATTGTAATAAACTTTGGAAGGTCCAAAAGTCATTTTGTTGTGAGGTATGATCCAGGATGGATCGTGTTGAGTCTAGTCGAAGGTTTCTATGTAATGTTTGAAGACATGGACGGTCATAGATAGCAACCGTTGTTGACATGCTCAAAATTTGACAGTCGCAGATGCTCATGAAATCAGCACCAAGTCGAAGAGCTCGTCGTGCTAATTTTGGTGGTATATCTGTTTTCGAAAAATGGCCTTTGTATGAAGGAGAAAACACCGCTAAAATTTAAGGCAGAGATAGAAAAATTTGCAGCCTTGCAGGGCAAGTGGTAATCTCATAGTTCGACACATGGAAGGCGGTTAAAGTCAAACACAGATACAGTTAAACAGGTCAAAGTCCAGGTTGGGGGTTCTACCCACAACCTCCGTTGTATTATCACAAAACCTTACCACTTTACCATGACTTTGATTTATTAAATGTTAGTGCAAAAATCATATTAAAATTTGATTGTAAAGGTAGGGTTGGTGGAGCTCGCCAACTTGGTGACCTTGCCAAACCCTTAGACCATGTTGATTAGCGTCCCAGAGCCTCCACCAAATTCGACGCAGAGTTAATGCTTACCAACCTCCAAACTTGGCGTGGGCACATAACATATACCACACCGCCGGAGCCACGGGGCAAGTGTTCATGTGACCGCAACATCACGGTTGCAAAATTGTCGAAGTTTAAACATTTGTTACAACAGTTCCCTCACCGCATCGACGAGGGTGGTATGATCACATGCCACGAGTTGAATTCTTTCATCGTCGGGACTCCCAACCATTGCCACGATGGTCGAAAGTCGATTTAACTGCGGTATAACCGTCGGAGTAGGTCCGTCACATGACACAGTCAACGCTGCCACTGGGATATGCCACCGAATCGCCAGAGTTCCAACCAAATGTGACCACGCCAAACGAATGTTTAGAACCATATGCCACGTGTCGGGGCACATAACTGCTAGATCAACTGCGCCAATGCAAAAGGTGATGTGTCACGTGTTTCAACCTTCCATCCGGTGGAGTTAACGACAACCATCAGCGCAGAGGGTGTTGAGGTGGCAATGGAGGTATGGCACGCGGTTATCAACCTCCAACTCGCTGCAGTGTTGATATGGCATGGTGGCATCGAATATGGTGTGGGGTCGTTCATTTAATGTCACTGGTCCAACGGGTTTACAACATGCAACCTTCGAAAGTTATAACATGGGTCAACTATATGTTGTTGTTCAATAATGTTTGGATTTCTAACACTATACTATATGCAAAAGCGCTGAGGTTTTTTAATTATATGGTATGTTAAACCTTAATACATTAAAACCATATTTAAATATGGTGTGGATTTGTTAATCCGATATGTTGTAACAAACTCCAAACTTATAGTTCGAAAACCTTATAAAAGGTGGTCAGCAAGCAATTTGAAAAAAAAAGAGTAGGGACAAGCCACTCTAGGTCGAAGTCTAACTTTGTGAGCTAGAAGGTGTGGACCCATTGCGCCATCTGAACGAGAACAGAAGGGAGTTGTGAGGAGTGTAATTCTAAGTTGATGGTGTGAGGCATGTTATAAGCTCATTTTGTAATTGGTGTTTCGAAGTCATTCGGAGTCCAAATTGGGCGCTTGAAGAACCAAAACAAAGGTTATTATGCGCGCTCTAGACTCATCGACAGAGCTTGTTCGACCGTTGAAGCAGTTGATTCTTTAGAATTCAGTATATGAATTGTTGTCTCTCCAAGTCAAGTTGAGACAGGTATTTGAATGATGTATTGTTGATGCATGATTGCTCAATTTCAGTTGAGGTTTAGAGTCCTTGCAGGAGACTCTTTGTTTTGTTGTAGATGACATGTTGATTGCAAATTGTCAAGTGATATTGTGAGAGTTCTTTGTAGGATAACATTTCCTTGCAGGGGAAATAGCCGCAATTGTAAACAACAAATTGATGTACCTCTTTTTTTTTTTTTAAATACTGAAATATGAGCAACTTAGCCTTTTGAGCAGGGCCCAGAGACGTAGCCCAGTAGGGGTGAACTCTGTCACCAAACTTCGTGTCGTTGTTCGTGATATTTGCATAATTATTTGTGTTATGTTCTTTATGGATTAACGTACACACAATAACGAATTTATGCTTGAAAGAACTTCTAATAAACATAAGTTGTTAAAGACTCATTTTCAAACTTGCCAAGTGAAGAGAACGATCTTTTCCGCACTTTTCAGATCAATATGGTTGCAACATATTTTTGAATTTGATTCTACTTACAGCATCAATTTTTCACCAAAAATAAAATAAAATAATTTATATGTTTTGTTTTATTTCTAATAAAACAATAAAAGGGTTGTATTCTCAACTTACTTTTATAAAATTCCATTCTCAACTTACTTTTACAAAATTCCTTTATTAGGTTTATTTTCGTCAACAATTTCATAACTTTTTTATATACCAACAAAATTTACAAGTGTTTATTTTCATCAACAAGTATGTCTATTTTCGTCAATAATTTCCGAACATATTTATATACCAACAAAATTTACAAGGTGTCTATTTTCATCAACAATTTCCTAAGATCTTTATATACCAACAAAATTTCCTAAGATCTTTATATAACAACAAAAATAAAGGGTTTTATGTTGAACATGGGGAAATCCTTTCACCTTTTCTCATCAACATTTAAAAAGCAAAAGCAAAAATCACCCCTAAAGGAAAATGTTTGAGTTTGTGTCGTAAAGACGGGGAGCTGAAACATAGTGAGTATTTCTTGGAATTTTGTAATTTAATTAGTGAACTCCAAAACTGATTGATTATTCGAGTATGGAACCTTCTTGCAGTTCCCTAATTAAATTAGGGAACTCCAAACTAATTATTCGAATTATTTCCTGCTTTAATGTTTTCAACTTCATCTCTTTATTTTTTTAAGTCCCCTTGAAACATTATTTAAGGCTTTGAAACCACTACATATAAACACTAATTAATAGGGTTCACCTTCCATGGGGATTTCCACCATAAAACCTACACATCATCATAATTATCGTAAATAATCCTTCATTGAATCCTATGTTTATATTTATAAATAGGAAGGCTAAATTGATTATTCGAATTACAAGGAATTACCATGAATAACCTATTCTGTCATGGAATCCTATGTTTATATTTATAAATAGGATGACCGAATTGATTATTTGAATTATAAGGAATTACCATGAATAATCTGTCATAAAATCCCATTTATATATTTATAAATAGGAAGGCTAAACTGATTATTCGAATTATTTCCTTATATTCACAAAAAACAAACAAGCTTTAATGTTTATAGGAAGGCAAACTGATTATTTGAATTATAAGGAATTACCATGAATAATCTATCTTAAAATCTTATTTATATATTTATAAATAGGAAGGCCAAACTGATTATTCGAATTATTTCCTTATAGTCACAAAAAAACAAAGGAACTTTAATGTTTCCATCTTTCTATTTTTTTAAGTCCAAGTTCCCTTGAAACATTTTTGTCAACTTTTTTTTTTTTTCAAATCCAAGTCCCATTAAAAACATTTTTGTCAACACATATATGTTTTTTAATAGTGTTCACCTTCATGGGGATTTCTACCTTCAATCCTTCTCATCATAATTATCATATTCACAATGAATCTTGTATCTTAGTGTTAGGGGATATTCACCTATTATAAGATTATTCTTATATCAAATTAAAGTTTCTTAATCTCATTTCTTTTATTAACCTAAAATAACATCCCACAACCTTGAATTGGGGTATCAAAAATTTAGATCTCTTTTTTTCACTTTAATCTCATTTCTTTCATTAACCTAAAATAACATCCCACAACCTTGAGTTGGGGTATGAAAAACTTAGCTCTCCTTTTTCTATCATCTTTGGTTTGGTTTGTAAGGGAAGATAGCCTTAATTTTGCAATACAACAATCAAACGACTTGGAAGTCTAAATAATAATTCATTGCCAATACATAATTCAACACATGCTTTTTGGTGTATGGATCTATTTTAAATGCATCTATTTTCTTTTGTATTCTAATTTTGTAGCGAGAGGGTCAATAAATACTTTTACTTGCCTTTATACTCCTTATTTGTTATAATTTTTTTTGGAGTCTTTTAATGGTGGACGCATACTAAAGACAAATATATCTTTAAAAAGTGGTCTTCATCCTTGGGTTTTGCCCATGATTTCCATTGTACTAAGGAATTTTATTTATTTATTTTTATTTCCTACTAATGTAGTCACTTGAAACACCTAAGTTCAAAGCTTTCAAAGCTTTTTTAGGGATGAAAACCATGGGAATTGCTAGAACCAAGGTTAATTTAGGGATGAAAACCATGGAAATTGCTAGAACCAATGTTAATTTACGTTTGAAGAGAGTTACTTATATCATTGCTTTGTATTTTTTAATTTTTTCAATCATCAACTTTTAATGTGTGTTCCTACCCCCTTGAAAGGAAAAATTTTAATATTTTCTAGCATTGTCTTTGATCCCATTTAATATGGTGGAAGATTTCTACTTATTAATTTCTAGATGCATAATGTAAATAAAAAATTTCCTTTAGCTTTGGTAATATACTTGTAGGAATTAATAAATAGAAATTAATCGTTGTTAATGCACTATTGCTTTTTGTTGGATATACAATATTAATAATTTCCTCTAGTTTTTGTAACTTGGTTTTAAAGTCATTACAAAGTGAAACATCATTAACAAACAAGTGTATTTGAAAAAAAACCTTCCCAATTTAACACTGGCTAGTGCACTAATGTTATTTACCTCTATAACAATTTTGCTTAATCTCTACTATAATTCGAGACAAAAGAGGTGTTTGAGGACACCACTTGCATTAGAGGGTTAAAAAAAACCTTAATATTGAATCACTAATTAAGACAATGAATGACCCAAGGAGCTATCATTAGCATGGGATGTATTTAGCTTCACAAACATGGAGTTACCTATTTGAGTTTTGATAATATGCAAAGAATATTCTTGATGTAGGAAATCAAATTGATTTTTTATCTTTCAAAATATCTTACTCACCTAAACAACAATTGCTTTCATTATTATTTTATAAATAGAGGGACATATAGAAGTGTCTTGTATTTTCATCCATGTTGGCTTAATTGGAGAGCCCTAGTGCTTTAACCTTGATTGCACTTCTTTTTCTTCTAGTTATTTTCTCATAATATTTTGTAGAATGTTCAATTTACCATCCCCAATGTCCTTGAAGCTTGAATCAACATTTTTACATCATTTTCCGCTAAAATGAGAAATTGTGATTCTTTGCATCTTTTGCCAAATGGCTATTTTGAAGTAGTGAATTCAACCTCTTTGAGATTAACCCCCACAAGGATATTTGTTGACTTTCTTGAAGAGGGATTGAATTTCACTCATTCAAATTTGACATTTGTAAACCTCTCATCCTTTAACCATTGAACATTGCATTTAATAAAAGAACATGAAGTGTTTTTACTCTTACTTCTCTATTTGGAGGAGGATTGGAAGGTGGTTAGAATTTTCCTAAACCTTGAGCTAAGCCCTTATTCTTTCAAGGTCATTTATCACTAGTTTGGAGGCTAAATTTTTTCAATCCATTTTGCTACCTTTTCCAATGCTTTTATTCATGACATTTAAATTTCCACCTATGATAAAAGTTTCAACTTTTACAAGTAATCCCATGGATCATCTCAAAAGTTTTCCTCTCCTTTTTAAGGCCTATAGTAGCAATATTGACGACGTTCTTGAGATCCAAGGAGAAATAACAATCCTTGACAATAAAATCAGTAAATGTATAATTTAAGTGATTTCATTCTCCAACTAGTGAACAATCCTCTTGAGTGCCCTATTCAATTCAAAACTATGAATTCCCACTTCTTTCATGACTTTCCCCCATAGTTTTTTAAATAAAAAATGATATTAGTGTTGTGGAGATTCCCAATTAAGTTTCCTTGAGAGTTTGCCCAAACCTTTGAGGTAAAAATCAACATAATTGTTTATGCACCTTCACTAAACAATGAGCCCTTTCCAAAGTTTTTTGTTTTTTCTTCTTAACTTCTTGAATAATATTAATTTGAACTAGAGAGGTGTGTGATTTTTTAATCCCACCGTGGGTTTTCTTTCCTACACCTTTACCTACTTATCCCCCAACCACCCCTCAACCCTCCACCCCCCACCCCTACCACCCCCCCAAAACAAAAAAATCCATATGGACTTGTTCCTAGAGATGAGAGGATATATAAAGTAGTGATTGTAAGAATAACCCTCCAAATTGTTAAGTGTTAGTCTCTGAACAAGGCCATTAGAATTCTACACTAGTTCAAGGTTCAATGGTTTATCCTCAATCTTTGAGTCAATCCAATAGGGGAGTAATGATGCAATCCCATATCCTCCTTACCTATATCCCCCTTCATATAGCGGATAGTTGAATTAAATTTTTTAAACACCAAGAGAAGGCAATCATCTTGAGAAAGATACAACGATTAATTTCCAATAGGCTCTGTAAATGATAGTTATACATTTATAAGAAAAAATTACTACTTAATGTAGGAACCATCTCTCATTGACGCCAAGGGATGTGGCTTCCATGTTTCATTGACCTAATACTCGAATTGTTGATCAACTAATGCAAATGTATCATTGAGCATCACTACCCCTTCCACCACTTTCACTTTCATTTCCTTACGTTGTTCCACTCCACCAATGATCTCCCTTGAACACACTCCATTAGAATATGATCGCCCCCCCATCTCTATATACAAATATCTTTTAATCACTTATGATCAAAACCCTATCTTACCTACAATTCTTTTGTTAGACTTCATCCCTTTCTCTATAGATTTTATAGTGCTTCTTGAATTTCAGTTTATAGTAAGTGCCTCTCCTATGGCCTTATCCCATTGAAAAGGAGATGAAACAGTCATGACCAATTTTCTTTTTGTTTATACATTCATCACCAAACTTGAAAACAACTTTCCTACCATTTTTAATAACCTTTAGGGTATCCTCTCTCTCCTTGAGATCTTTGTATCTGCCTAGAAGCAAGTCTCTACATAGTGGCATAAGAGCCCCTCCATTCGTTACCTTTTTCTCCATAGCATTAATTCCATCTATCATCTTTGATGTTGAACATTACTTATAATCTCCCTCTTCTTGATATAAAAATTAATGGAATTTCCAGTAAAGAACATATGAGGAAGATCATGGGCCATGGTTGCAAAGAATAATGTTGGCAAAGAACCAAGTTTTGGTGGATCCCCTGCCTCCAAACCAAATGTTGAATGATTTGCTTTACCATTTATGTTGAATAGGTTTTGGTTGATCACCCACTTCCATTGAAATAACAACTTTCTCCATAACTTTATCCCCCTAAAACCATTTCTACACAAACCTCTTCTTAAGACATTTTCCCCTTTTACAAAATCTAGTGGCTTTACCATCCTCATCTTTTGAGAAAACTATATTAGGCCAAACCTTTTATGTACATTTTGTTCACAAGCTCTTTTTCTCTAGTTCTTATCACAAAAATGTAAGGCACAAGTGGGTGATAAAGTAGATGGAAGGCATGGTGATAAAGGTATTATTTCAATAGTTTTGCCCAAACAGATATGCCCATTGAAATGGAATAACAATTGAGATGGTATTGAAACCTTAAAGTAACTTCACGAATGAATGTAGGATGAAACTTCAATGTGCAATCACTAACTACATGCCCAAAGATATGGTAGTGGACACATTGGAAGGGAATCCCTATGCAATCCACTACCAATGCACTATCTTGTGGTAGCTCATCTTTAAAGTGTAATTCTACTTGAATTCGAGCAAAAAAATGTGAGATTCTAGAGTTAAACTCGTCACCTATTTTGCATTAGAGAATATGAGGTTTAAGATGGGCCTCTTAAGGAGTGCAATTCTACTTGAATCCGAGCAACAAAATGTAAGATTCTAGAGCTAAACTTATCGCCTATTTTGCATTAGAGAAAATTTGAGGTTTAAGATGGGTCTCTTAAGGAATATTATAAAATAATAGTGGAAATAATAAAATAAGATTAGATTATATCATCAAATTTTATAGGGAAAAAAATAAAACAAAAAAACTATTTTTCAACTCGTGTTTTCAACTTATATCACGTTTTTAATTTATTTCAATTTATATCAGGGTTTATCGAAAGTATGCAACATGGATACTTATTGGATGAAAAATTAAATTTTGCATCCAACAAGTGTTTCGCTCGAAATTTGAATAAAATTGTAGGTAGATAAGTTGAAAATACGAGTTGAAATTTTTTATTTTTATTTTTAAATATTTGTACTTTTTACTACCAAAAAAAAAAAAAAAAAAAAAGTGAAATCATACCCCTGGTTGACATCATCATCTTGAATCCTATTAGTTCTTATAAATTTGATTTTGGTTGTACATTTTTGTTTGAGGCCTATTTTAAACCTAAAACTTTCTCAAATGTTGAAAGTCTAGAGGCTATCTTCTATGGCCTTGATGGTCTCCACTATCAAAAACCTGAGTTATAGATAAGGACCTTCATTGAGATTGACTGCAAAAGATCCCCTTTTAGCGAGGATGGAATTTTGGCTCCCATTTCTTAGAGATAACATCACTACACCCTAGTACAAATAAGACTTCAAAAAGATTGCAACATCAATGTTGGCTTGAAAATGGAAAGCTAACCAACCCCACCCTAGGGTATGAAAGGTTAATGAATTTGTGATAGGAATATGAACCAACGAGAGGATGGAGAATTAACTAAAGATAATATATAGCTTGACACCCTAATATAATGTACCACAAAATCTCAATCCAAATCACATGAGTCATCCCAAAGATGAAGCAACCATAAAACCTCATGTTAAGGTTTAGGGACAAGGCCACTCCTTGAGACATAGTTGTGTCTTCTCTTGATAAAAGTTGAGTTCACTTATTTGCCAATTTCTAACTGTTCATTGTGGATTCACTTGTAGTGTATCTCCATTTAAGTCATCGGCACCACCAATATCAAAAGCTACAATGCCTTTTCCCTCTAGTGATTGTTGGGAAAATAATATATTTGAAAGGTGAATAATACATGTTTTTTGTGTGTGAGAATTCAATGATACAAATTTTAGTGATATTGTTATTTTCCCTTCTTTGAAATGTGTAAATGGATTCAAAACCATGGAAGACCCCAGGGAAACCAATCTATACAAATTTAACAATTGATATTCCAACTTTTTTTGGTCAGATTTCAAGGAAAACTCACTAGAAAACATATGCTTGATAAAGTGCAAAAACATAGAATGTTTAGAATATTCTTATTTGAAATGGTTATATATAGCTCTTCCATGAAGTTGACATGTGGTGCATTGACCTATAGGGGTGTATACCCTACTTCAATGTCCCTTTGTTTATACTTAGGAATGTTGGGTTCTTCACTAGATTTATTCTCAAATTGGAGCACCAACTCTAGAATGTCACTTGAGAAGATAAGTTCTGGAAAGTTGAATTTGTAGGATTGTGCTGGTGATCAACTTGAGAGGCTCCTTTTGCATTGGGCCTTGCAATGTTAGCCGTGGTGCTCAATGTTGTAATATGGGGTATTTTACCCATCAAATACAATTCATATTTATAAATACCCATTAAAAAAAAAATCCCTCAAAAATGTTGTTTATGTGGTTAAAACCATAATCTTGAATGGGTGGAAGGTTTTTCAAATTCCAATCTAAATAGCACTCACACTTTCTTTGCTTGACTTCTAACCTTTTAAAATGTGTAGTTTCATGGAAAAATATAATAGAAGGTTTTTATTCTTAGTTAAGGGGTTGAGTCCATTCAAGCTCACCACCCACCACACATTAAGGTAGTTTTGATTTGAGGGATTGTCTTTTGTATAAATCAAAACCAAAACTAGATTTAGGGTTTCTTGAACTTCGTATGAAAAGGAGCCTAAGATGTCTATTATGGCTAGGAAACCTGGAAACCTAAAATATGTGCTTATTGAAATTTGGGGTTCTTTCATGTTGAAATTTGAGTTTAAATGCTCCTTATATGACATCAAAATCAATCTAGAATCCCCATGTAGAATTTTCAAAAGAAAAATAGAAGCAACATTTATGGAGATATGTCAATCTTTACTTTACTGATTGAACTATTTGTTTCCAATCCAAAAATGGACAAAATGAAGTGATACCTTTTTCTCATTGACATAATGGATTATAGTGCTCTATTGTGGTTCGATGATCCTTTTCAAATTGCTATAAACTTGAATACATATATCCCATCCTTTTGCTGGGGTAGAAGAATGATATCAAGAGAATTTGGAGCAACCTCACCCTTTGAGTCTCTACATTGAATCACAACTTGAGATGAGTTGTTACCTTAAACATTTTAGGACCCTAATGGATGTGCCCTAAGGTTATATAGGCTCTAGTGTTACAACTAAATTGGAGCTACAAAGAGTGTTGCCATTGGTGCATAAACACTTCATTTGAAAAGCTTGTCTATCACCTTTTTCCTCCTCTTTATCCATATTCCCTTGTTAACTGCAATGTTTTTAGTCCCTTCCAAAGCAAGGACTATAATAATCATTTACATGTAAATTTATATTAATTAAGTGGCATTTCTAGTGTTTTATTTTATAGCATTATTAATTTGACTTTGTCTAAAAGACAAAAATAGTTTTTTAAAATTTGAGACTCAAATTCCAATTTTTTAATTTGCTTAAACTTGTTGATGTGACTAAATAGGTCCTACTGTGTGACCATATTTGTCATACATAAATTTGATTTCACATAATATGTGTTTAGTCCATGTATAATGTTTCATTTATTTTCACTGGAAGATGAAGCCCTAACCAAGTATTAATTCCATTAATATCCCTCAATTTGCATCTTCCATGTCTAAGCTAATGCTATGTAATACTCTGGAATGCAACCACTATTAGATAATTTTATGGAATTGATAATGTTTATCTAGATGGTGCCAACATTTTTCTTCACTCAAGATTATTGTTAGTCATTTGTGTGGTGTTCCTCAATTGTTTAGTTATCCTCCTTCAAGAATGCATGGCAAATTTACCTTATTGATCCGTTAGCAATGTCCTCGGTAATCCTCAATTGTTTAGCTATCCCTCTGGACCCTATTACCATTCTTCATGCTTGTCTTTAGTGTGCATCAAGTAAAGCATTGATCACCACTGGAGTTGAAGAATATACAATAAACGAAAAAATTTCAAATAAGATGTGAAGTCCCTATGATTTCATAGGGTTTATGAATCCTGTTCATATCTAGAAATTGAGAGGTGAGTTTGTATGACAAACTCCTACTTCATCTTTTAGGTGGCTTTGAATGAGTCACAAATTGGGTTCGATTGTAACATTTTCATCTTCCCAAGTCTATATGCTAATCCCTATGCTATTATATTATCTTAACTAGCATATGAAGCATTCATCCACGTTTGATTGATAATAACATTATAAAATTCCATGGATAAAGAGAGAACCTTCATTCCTCCATGTCCTCATTAAGAGAAGCAACACTTGTTGTTTGTACCCTATATACAAGATGATGGTATGATTTTAGCATTAGAAACTTCATCATCATCATAATCAAGAGAGAGACAACTGTAGTTTAATTTAGCTCATATCCGATGTATCTAACTCTTATCACTAATTGAAGAAATAAAGTAAGGATAGCGAGTCCCCACATGTTAACTATTTTGGGTCAAGTACCAATGAACAAAGATGAATGAATCCTGAAATTAGACTTTATTTGACATAGTATAACATGAGATAAGATAAAGTCTACATGAAGCAACCTAGAAATATAGGAAAGGGCATAACAGGGATCTTATCCAAGTATGAATTGAATCTCATATGGGGATCACCGAAGGAAGACACATTGTTATACTCTTGTTCATCCCATAACACTTCCATTTTTTTGTTGAGCTCCCTCTTTTCATCCTTGTCCAATGAGTTATTGGAGCTATAGATTATGTTGTTGTCCTTCTTCACCATCACATTACACCACAAAGGAAAATAACATTTAGATCAAAATAATAATTACAACGACAACAATTTGGCTTGCAATAATTTAAATTGTAACTCCATATACATATTAAATAACATGGAATCTTGTGGTTGAGTCATATGAATAAGTTTGAGGAAACATACATGACCACATTGCAACTAGTGGGTGTATAGATGCCCAACTAAGGGCATCTTTCACAGTGCTAACATGAAATAAATGGAAACTGGATGCATTCAATCCATGCATGAGTTATTGATGAAGACCGATTTTGGGGTCCTTCGATTTGAGTTTCTAGGTGAGATCAATCCTTGGACCTGTGGGTTATGGCCTACAAAGGCATTAATTATGACCATGATAACCATGGAACTCAATCAATCCTCCCCTAATGTACCCTGAAATTCAAAGGCGTTCGCTTCAAATTGTTCTCATGAAGTTCATAGGAACTTCTCCCTTCTCGAACCTCGATATTGATATATCCAACCACATGACTCATGGCTATTCACATAGAGCTTTCAGACTCAAGCTTCTCCCTTTTCAGCTCTAGACACTAACTCCATGAAAATATTGAAATTTCTCTTAGGTTCGGATATCTGGGCAATGTGGCTTCTTAGTTTAGATGTATTAGTGTACTCTTGAATGCTTGTACACTTGGATTCTTTCCATCCCAGATACTTTACTGGACCTCAATATGGATGATCCAAGGATCCCACCTCCACTTAATTGATTAATTTAATTAATTAATAATAAATTTTTTGTTTAGTATATATATATTAATATATAACAACATTTTTATTATATTTATTTTTAATTTAAATCTAGTTATAATTTAAGTTCTTGTATCAACAAATGTTTAATAAGAAAAGGGTATAATGTTAAGTAAAAAGATTCTATGTAACTATTAAATTTTACTAAGGAGAGTAGAAAGGTTAGGTTTATTTATTATTATTAATAATTATATTATTATTTTAATATCTTTTTTTTAATGAATGTTGTAAATCTGTTTATTTATCTCTAATTCATCCCAATATCTGGATGATCCAAGGAGCCCACCTCCACTTACTTTCAAATGGCTTAGATACACTTCTCAGGTCAGATGATTGTGTGACGTCTCTGACGTGGGTCCTACGTCAAATGTGTTAACGAAATTTTGATTTGTTAAAGAGAGAGTCCATACAGGTTGCTAGAATTTTTAAATTTTGTGGAAAAACCTGTGAACAGTTTTATAACCAACGTTTCAGACTAGCTTAGTGAGTCCATCATCAGGGCAATGGGATTTGTATTTTGAGAAGAGAGAGCGCGAAATTATGGAGCTTATAAATAGTTAATTGAAAAAAAATTATAACTTCTTTTTATTGT